>ML109783.1:0-52405 GCA_003697995.1 Taxidea taxus jeffersonii | reverse complement strand
GACCCTGAGCCAAAGTAGTTACAGCATTCATACAAAAGGATCTTCTGGAGACAAAAACCAGGAAATATTAAACATAAATTTTGGAGAGTGCTTGGGTGACTCTGTTGGTTAAGTGTCTTCCTTTGGCTCAGGTCATGATCCCAGAATCTTGAGATCGAGTCCCCCGTCCAGCTCCCTGCTCACTAGGGAGTCTGCTTCTCCCTCTCCCCTTCTCCTCCTCCTTCCCCCTGGGCTCTGTCTCTTGATTTATCTCTTTCTCAAATAAATAAATAAAATCTTTTAAAACCCATAAATTTTTTGTTAAGAACACTTCAAGTGTTGCACTTTTAAGGGGAAGACCTAACCTAGAAAATGAGGATGTGTTTTAGGAGAACTTGTCCTGGAAGCCTTTCACTGCTCTTGAGCTCTGGCATTGAAACGCACAAAGAGGTTCAACACACTGTCTATAACTATGACATCAGGAAAAATGGAGAAAAAACCCAGAAATACACAAAATCAATCTGACAGTGCAGCAAGAAAACAGATTAGACCAAAACAATTGAGTTGGCTTCCATGTGTGTTAAAAACAAAAGAAAAAAACCCATAAACCCCAACTTTAATGTTATTATGCAAGTTTGAATCCCCAAAGAATCAAATGGTAGTTGAGAGTGGTTCTAGTTAGGAAAAGATGACTATTTAGCAAATATATTTTCTTCCTTGGTATTAGAGTATAGGCATTCATGGGAGCCAGCCTGTTTATAGTCTCTGATTTGTATTTTTTCTTCCCCTCCTCCTCTTCCTTCTTCTTCTTCCTCCTCTTCTTCTTCTCTTCCCCCTCCCCCTTCTTCATCGCATTCTCCTCCTCCTCCTCCTTCTTCTTCTTTTAGCATCAGTAGAGTAGGGGTGGGCAGGGTGAAAATAGTCTCACATCAATGTTAGATAATTTACATAACATTCTTAGAACATGGTCTCTCTTTGTGAAGCATCTTTGTGGGGATCATTCAGTCTTTGCTGGTATAATACATCTGTAAGGCATACTTGAAAAAGTAACTTCGAAGGTCCTTATTGTACATGTCAAGTGACTGCTTTTCTATTTAATAACCTTAGACAAGACCAAATGTTAGGGAAGAAGCCTCCAATGTTTCTCTGTAGTGTGTTTGTTGTGTACTGAGTCTGTGGGATAGAACGCAAAGTGATTGAAAGATTCCATCACTATGAGTAGCCATGGTTCCTAATAAATGGTAAGGGACAGGACTGGGATTTGCAATTCCCCTGTATGTTGTAGGTATGTAGAAAGAGAGTGGGAGAAGGAATCCAATGGATTGATTATATATTTGGAAGTCCTCTGATCTTTTTTTTCTGTGTTTTTGAATGAAGTGCAGCCACTGTTGTATCTCTTACAATAAACATAGTGGTGTATGTGCTGCCCATATTCAGAAGTAAGCCCATCTTCTTTGCTTAAAGTACTAAGAATTTTATAGAAAAGCTAAATATTATGAAGTTGAGTTTTCAAATGAAACCACATTTGTGTTTTTAAGTAATGCAATTATTCTACCAGTTTAAAACAAAACTTAACCAAATGCCTCAAATGACTTAGAATACCTTCTGCTCTTCTTAAAGGTTTTATCTTTTTTAGCCAGCTAGCACATAACAATACTGAAGTTCACAAAATTCACCCAAACATTTGAAATGCCTTCACAGTGTCCAAGAAAATCCATGGACCGAGGACACTAGTAGTTGTATACTAAACACGAGCAAGCCAAGAGTTACTGCTAGGTAACATTCCACAGGGAGAACCTGGCCATTCTCATGTCTATCTACATATATAGATCAACTTTTCTCTAACTCAAATCCCTTAATGCCAATCTGGTTCTAATTTTATTAAAATTCTGTCAAAGCTGTTCCTGGACTGGAAACTTGCCTGCTGAGTTTTAGCCCAAGGCAGATTTTAATGGCCAAGTTCTTCAGGCATCAAACGGAGGAGGAGTTAGTATGCGGGTGCTGTCTCTTCCTGAACGTGACAGCCTGCTCTCATACGGAAACTCCACAGAAGTGTCGCAAGTGAGCAGACTGGAACATCTCTGACAGGCAGTCTGGGGTTTAATCACGCCTCTCCCTTCCATAGTGCCACCTCAGCACAGGCATTTCGTGCCCTTAGAAGTTTTAAATGCTCCAACTGATCAAAGCATTTGGACAGAGCTTATTGTACCTTCACCCATTCCTTCATCACACGTTGTGCTTTTTGTGTGTTAATTTACTTCTTCTTAACTTGGATTAGCTTTGGTTATTCACTAATCATTTATTTTCTCATTTCTCTTATCCCTGAACGAGACCTATGAAGACAAAGGAAAGGGGATTGAGATGCCCGAATTGCCTCAATGAACTCCAAATTTGAGTCTTGCTAAAAGTTTTTATGTATTTAATTTTAAAAAATATTTTATTTATTTATTTATGGAGAGAGCGGGCACCTGTGGGGAGGGGCAGAGGGAGAAGGAGAGAGAGAGAATTCCCAGCAGACTCTGCACTGAGCATGAGCCCCTGAGGCGGGGCTCCATCTCACCACCCTGAGATATTGACCCAAGCCAAAATCAAGAATCAGTCGCTCAATTGACTGAGCCCCACTTTGCTAAAAGTTTTTGATGAGAAAACAATGCAGACAGGCTATGGCCCAAGTTTAACCTTTCCATTGTCCTTACTTGGCAAGGGGCATACTTTTAATTAAGCCAGGTTAAAGACAGAGAAGCAGAGGACACGATTACTGTATTAAATTTTCTGATAGTGGATGCTAAGGGATGCAACTCGACCTCTTATGCTAACGAGCACTTCCTTACTGATGGGGCAGTTCAGAAATAAGTAATTCCCAACTAGAAAGAAGTTGACGAAAATCTACACATTGGTAGCTGGTTCAGGAATAGCCATGTAAAGCGCAGCTTCAAGGTTGATGGACAGCTTTGTTCTGCTTAACCTCCCTAAGTTCCAGAAAACCAAAGAAAGGAGGCTCAGCAGAAGTTGAGGCCACCCAGCTTCTGTGTGACAATTTTTGGCCTCTGTTGTATGTGTGTGTCAGGGAAGGAGGAAGGGCAGAAAAAGAGGCTGCAAGAAACATATCCCCAAAGGGGTCATGACTCAGGCAACAGGTTAATCTACTTGGAGAAAGGTCAAACGGTATAAAACCCATCACAGACATATCAGTCTCCTTCCCCTCCAACCACCCACATTAACCAGCACTAGCTTCATATATTCTGAGCCATCTGCAAAAGGAAAATGACAATATAAGGCTGGGATTAATTTTCCTTTCCTCTATGGCATTGACTCCTGCATCTTCATTGCCTTTGTCTTCAGCACCGGTAGGCCCGATGGATCATTGGCAGGAGTTTTATTATTTGGTACAATGTGTCTTGAAAAAACAGCCAGCTGCTATCATCAATTGAATCAGAATTTCTGAGGATGGGACCTGTACAGCTGTTGTTGTTTTGTTTGTTTGTTCTTTTAAAGTTTTCTTTATTCGAGAGAGAAAACACAAGTAGGGGGAGTGGCAGAGGGGGAGAGAGAAACAGAATTCCCACTGAGCAGGGAGCCTGGTATGGGGGATCCATCCCAGAACCCTGAGATCATAACCTGAGGCAAAAGCAGATGTTTAACCGACAGCCACGCAGGTGCCCCAACAGCTGTTGTTAATAGTACCTCAGGTGAGGGGCGCCTGGGTGGCTCAGTGGGTTAAAGCCTCTGCCTTAGGCTTAGGTCATGATCCCAGTGTCCTGGGATCGAGCACCGAATCGCATCGGGCTCTCTGCTTAGCAGGGAGCCTGCTTCCCCCCACCCTTTCCCTGCCTCTCTGCCTACTTGTGATCTCTGTCTGTCAAATAAATAAATAAAATCTTAAAAAAAAATAGTACCTCAGGTTATTCTAACTTAGAGTAAAGGATGAGAAACAAAGAACCACAGCATTACACAATTCTATACACCCTGTGGATGCCGAATGAATGCAAAGTTGCTGAATAAAAGCAAAGCTAGCACTGTTTTCCTCCATCCATTCAGAAAGCTATCTCTCCAGACATTTGCTTGGAGTTGGTCATATCTAGGTCTTGGGTTAGGCAATAACATTTTCACAGTTTAATGTGTGTGAGAATGGCCTTGGACCTTGTTAAAATAAAGAGTCTGGTTCAGTAGGTCTAGGGTAAGGCTGAGTTTCTGTGTGTCCTACAAGCATCCAGATGATACTGGAGCTCCTGGTCTGTAGACCACACTTTGAGTAGCAAGACTAAAAAGGCTCATTTCCTCCCTCCTGCAGCAATTTCTCATGTTTCCTTCAGGGTGGACAAAAGCCCATCTGGATTTCCCTCCCTTTCTGCCACCCAAGTGGGCCCCTTCTCTTCTCATCAAAATCTTGTCTCTGAAGAATATAAACATGTGAGTGTGTTTTATCAGGGCAATGATTGTAGCTTTGCATAGTTCTGCTCCCTCCCACTCCTCTCCCCACCCCCAACCCCACCTTCTTGACTAGGTTATAAAAACTTAAGCTAAGGTTTTCCTGAAAATATTTCAGGCACCATGAGGCTGCCTGAGAGATAGATTTTGGAGGTTGGGAGAGGGCAGGAGGGCCAACACCTTGATAAAGCCTTTAAGTTCACATCTTGGAGCAAGAGTAGATGACATCTGTTCCTCTAACAGCTGCTTTGTGTACTAACAACTTATCTTTCTCATTGTAACGAAATTATGACCAAAGTGAAAATTGTTTCCCCTTGGCACTTCCTATCATGACCCCTAATATTTAGAGAGTGTTCTTCACAAATCATTATTATTATAGAGAATTTGAACATATCCTAAAAGTAGAGCACTATTTGCCCGTCACTCCATCCTGGCAAACATCAGCCCATGGCTGGTCCTGTGCCATCCCCCCTCTGCCATACTTCCCCTGAATCTTAAATACCACATCAGTTACAGAATGCTGTTGATAAGCCAGGCATCATTCAAGTGATTTACACACATTAGCTCATTTAATCCTCACCATACCCCTATTAGGGATCATTCTAGGATGATCAAGCTTCCTGGCTTTGTTGCCCATCAGGGTTGGTGATAGTTAGGTTGCTTATAACATTTATGGCATGCTACGTAGAAAAGGAAGAACAGTACAGTAGGATCTTTTTATTGTGAAGAAAAATAATACATAACAATATTTATATCCAGACACAGACAAGATGTGTACACATAGATACACACCAGACACATGCTCAAAGACTCACATCAAATATATACATACAGGTGCACACAATGTTTACACAGAAACATACACACATAGAAACACACAGATAAGTTTTGTATTATCCTTCCATATAGTTGTCTTTGCTGTTATAAACATAAAGCTAGTAACTGCTCTTTGTTCTACTTTCCCTTTCATTTGTTTAAAATTATATACTCCATTTCTATCCTTTTGTTGGTTAAAGGTTGATTTTTATATTGTAGTTTTTGTTACATATCCATGAATATATATTTTTATAATAAAGACAAGAGTTATAATCAGTCTATGTCCCTCTCTAGATCGAGATAAGAACCTTTACTTCTTTTTGTGCTTCCCTCACTTTCAATGTCCATATAATACAGACTGTGACTTCTAAATTGCTCTGACAATCCTTTAAAATAAATACTTATTTAGAATTAATCCAGTCATTGTATTCTTTGCTTATAAGTGTTTCTTACATCCCACTCCTTTCTTCTATGTTCATCTGTTTCTCAGTTGGAGTACACTCTAAAACATTTCTTTAGAAGATCACCAGTGAGTGCTAACCTCCTGAGACTTAACTGTCTGCAGATGTTGTGTTTTTTTTTTAATTTTCTTTCTTAAAAAGTAGTTTTCTTTCAGTATTTTATGTGTGTTCTCGAGTTTCTGAAATTTCACTATGATGTCTATAGATTGACTTAAAAAAATCCTGTTGTGCATATGAGTAGTGGCACTCATTTAATCTGAGGATGCTTGTCTTTTTTTAGTTCTGGAAAGTTCTTGGTGATAATTTCCTCAAATACTGCCTTTTTTCCATTCTCTCTGTTCTCAGAACAGTAAATTTCCCAATTATCATCCTTTGACCCTGTATGTTCTTGTCATTTGTTTTACTTCTGCCTATTCTATACACTCTACAATGCATGGTTATTTTTACTTTAAGTGATTAAAAGCATTTTAAAGAAATTTAGACATACTGCACATATAGGAAAACATTTTCAAAATAATGTTTGATATACTGACATATTTCCCTTTCTGAAGTCCTTCATTTCTTCCTGCAGAGCCAGGTTTTCATCTGATACAATTTCTCTTCAGCTTTCAGAACTTATCTTTAAGTGCCATGAGGTGCAGTCTACTGGAGAAAGACTCTTTCAGCTTTTGTCTGTCTAAAAGTGTCTATGGGGAGCCTGGGTGGCTCAGTCAGTTAAGCATCTGCCTTCAGTTCAGGTTATGATCCCAGGTCCTGGGATCGAGTCCCACAGCAGGCTCTTGGCTCAGCAGGAAGTCTGCTTCTCCTTCTGCCTCTCCCCCTGCTCATGCTCTCTCTCCATCCCAAATTTATAAATAAAATCTTAAAAAAAATTTTTTTTAATGTCTTTACTTCACCTTCACTATTGAGAGCTATGCTTACTGGATATAGAATTCAGAGTTGGCAGGTTTTTCTTTTAGCATTTAAAGATATCAGGCCATTGTCTTCTGGCCACTGTTTTTTTTTTTAAGGATTTTATTTATTTATTTGACAGACAGAGATCACAAGTAGGCATAGAGACAGGCAGAGAGAGAGGGCGGGGGGAAGCAGGCTACCCACTGAGGAGAGAGTCCAATGCGGGCCTTGATCCCAGGACCTTGAAATCATGACCTGAGCCAAAGGCAGAGGCTTAACCCACTGAGCCACCCAGGTGCCCTAGCCACTATTTTTGATGAGAAGCTAGTTCTCATTCTTATTATTCTTTCTTTATATAAAATATGTATCTCCTCCACCTTTTGAAGCCCCCATTTGCCTTCAAAATTTTCTGGTTTAGTTTGTTGTTTCTTTTCCACCGTTTGACTACAATGTATGTAAATGTGGATTTCGTTTGTTTTTAGATTGTTTGGGGTTTGCTGGTCTTGTATCTGTGGGTTGATATCTTTCAACAGTTTTGAAAAAATTTTAGCCATTATGTCTTCAAATTCTTCTTCTGTCCCTTTTTTTTTTTTTCTTTTTCTGGAATCCCAATTATACACACACATGCACAGACACACACGTACATACAAATGTGTGTACATATGTGTATACACACATGTGTATATGTGTGTGTGTGCATATGTGTGTGTGTGTATGCATACATGGTCTGGCATATGGATTGTGAGTATTTCCCTCCAGACTATATTGTCTTCCAATCTTATTTACAGTAGGTTTTCTTTCCCCATTTTGGCACAAACTTGAATATCTTATATGGATGTCATTGAATAAGAATATTATCTCCAAGGACACCTGTGTGGCTCAGTTCGTTAAGTGTCTGCCTTTGGCTCGGGTCATGATCTTAGGGTCCTGGAATTGAGCCCTGTGTTGGGCTCCCTCCTCATGGTCTTTTTCTCTCTCAAATAAATAAAAAAAAATTTTTAACAGAATATTATACCTCCATCCTTTTTTTTTTTTTTTTAAGATTTAGGCATTATGACCAACTTGTGAAGTTGAACAGCATTACATATGTCATTGTCAACTTTAAAATAGTTTAAGAGTCAGTGGAGCAAGGAGCATGTAGCATGCCATGTTTGCTGACATGTTGGAGACAGTTATAGTTCTAGGTGTTTGTATACATTGTGGGTAAAATATATAAATACTTAAAATACTTATTCACTTATATATTAGAGTTTGGTGTAGGTTTTGATTAAAAAATTCTCTTTCTAAAATTGTTGCAAAACCACAGATCTAGATATTTTGGCAGTTAAGTTTTGACTGATAGATTTATAGGAATGTCTGTTCTGATTGTTGTTTGGACTTTTGTTTTGTTTTGTTTTAACTGAAGGAGCACTCTTTTGTTATTACCTTTCCATGATAGGAACTTAGTTCAATATTCTTGGTGGCTCACCAGGGACAGATCTGCTCTGAATCCTAGACCATTTCTCTGCCATATTTTAATAAACATTAATGAACAGTTATGGAATGCCCCTACTAAAATCATTCTTTTAGTAGTGTTGGGTATTTAAGTTACTTTTTAGACTGTTTGATTTGGAACCATATTACTTAGGCAAACTTACCTGTGAAAATAGCATCTGGTTCTGAGTTTATCCAGTTTTTCTTTCCCTGAAGATCAAAGCCAGATTTACTGTGATACCAATGAAACGTAAGTTTTATCCAGAGTCCTTCACTTGCATGAACCCCGCAAGAGAGCTGAGCATTGCCAAGGGCTGGAGAGTGTTCTGATGGGGAGGGGAGCCAGGTTACAATGAAAGAGCACTTTCATGTAAGCATTTCTGCTAAATTACTAGAGAGAAAAGATCTCATCTCTACACCTCCAGGATTTGTGTGCGTATGTGTGTGTGATTTCTTTTCTCATTCTAAATTGAAAATCACATCAGTCACTAATTTTATAATTTAAAGTGTATATCCTTTCTACAGAGAGGTCTCAGGTACCACACAGACACTTATCTACACATGGTACTGATGGGTATATTGGTTTTTTTTTATATTACTTTTATTTTCTGGCTATAGAAATGTAAGAAGGAACCAGTATCCTTTGTGGTGCCCTTGTATGAATTGAAAAAGTCATCCTCTCTGAACAGAGGTAGTGCTTGGGCCCATGACTTGGAGTGCTCCATGGACTTGGTTCCCTTCTGCAGGGCACAACTGTACAACTATGTGTGGCAACCTAAGGTCCATGTAAGGATTTGGAAAATGCAGAGAAGTTTATAAATGGGAATAAAGATTACATATAATTCCACCTAAAAATAACTAGGGTTCATATTTTTATGTACTATACACACACACACAACTGGTATCACATTGCATATCCAATTTTGTGTCACCATTTTTGCATAGATTATATATTAAGGTTGTTCTCATGCAACAAAATACTCCTTGAAATACTGCTTCTAATCGGCTATTCCTTAATCTCACATTTTTCAAATATTGGTCATTTAGTTTGGCACCTACTTTTTCTATTATAAATAACATTATATGGAACATCTCTATACATACATTTTGATTCCAAATACTTAATATTTCCTTATGACAGATTCTTGGGAGGGGAATTATGGGTCAAGTGGTTTAAGCTTTTATTTTAAAGCATTTAATGCGTGTTCTCATATAATTTTCGTGAAACATGATTCAAACACATGGGCGATTATGGGCTCATTGTACTCCATGCCTCCATGTCATAGTTTGGTTTTTTTTTTAAGATTTTATTTATTTATTTGACAGAGATCACAAGTAGGTAGAGAGGCAGGCAGAGAGAGAGAGGAGGAAGCAGGCTCCCTGCTGAGCAGAGAGCCCGATGCGGGGCTCGATCCCAGGACCCTGAGATCATGACCTGAGCTGAAGGCAGAGGCTTTAACCCACTGAGCCACCCAGGCGCCCCGTGTCATAATTTTAATAAAGTCAGTGGCACTTATTCCAGCTGCCCCTTTAGTTTCTGTGATCGTAGTGCTGATGTGGTTATGTGGCTCTAGAGTAGAGTAACAGCTCACCCAAGACAATTTAATGTCTGGCCTAAATTTTGCAAAACTATCTTATTTCTTCCCCCTGGAGTGAAGCAGACACTCCTGTCTGACAGCATTATAAGTAACTCAGATCAAAGTATTGATCAGGAGTGGATATGTTGCTTTCCAGTGGGAGGATAAGGATGGAGAAACCAATCTATTATTGCCTCTATCAGTTATCTCCCTGAAAAGCAATTGGGCTAATGATACCAACTTATAATTGTCAATTTGTTTTAGCTAGAAAGTAAGTAATAACTCATTGTGATGTCATGGCATCTATTAAAAAGATACTATTGAGGATGTCAGTTTCCAAATTTGATGCTCTTCTTCACGTACATTTTTTAAAAACAGAAACAAAACCCAACCTTTTCTTAAATAGAAAGCATGGATGGCTCTTTAACCTCTCTGTCTGATCTCCAAGGACACATATTTTGCCATTTGATTAGAATTCTGTTCTGGGGGCACCTGGGTGGCTCAGTGGGTTAAAGCCTCCACTTTCGGCTCAGGTCATGATCCCAGTGTCCTGGGATTGAGCCCCGCATCGGGCTCTCTGCTCAGCAGGGAGCCTGCTTCCCCTTCTCCTTCTCTCTCTGCCTACTTGTGATCTCTCTCTGTCAAATAAATAAATAAAATCTTAAAAAAAAATTCTGTTCTGACTCTCTGATCTCTGCTTGTGTCAGAGCTCTGTCTTCTCAACTAGATTCTATAGAATTAATCAGAGGCTAATCAGTGTCCCTACTTCCATAAAATGGAATCATAAAACCTTAGGGAACCTGAACAAACCCTTGAAATCCTCTAGTTCAGAGTTGTAAACCTGTAGTTTTTAGGCTAAATCTGATCTATAGTTATATTTAATTTGGCTTATAGTATTTTTCTATCTTAGGAATAATTATAGCTAATATTTGTTAAGCACTTACTATGCATTATCCCTTAGGATGTGTTGTGTTATTTAATCCTGAGAATAATCTTATGAGATAGGCATTACTATTGTCTTCATTTTACTGATGAGAAAACCAAGGCCTAGCAATGTTAAAGAACATGTTAAATATTGAAGTTAGTAAGATTTGAACTTGGGATTTGGACTCAGGCAGCCTACCTCCAGAACCTACCTTTTTAACTGCTACAAGGAATGAGTTGTCAACTGAAGAAGAAGAAGAAAAAAGAGGAGGAGGAGGAAGTGAAGGAGGAGGAGAAGTCAAGTTATTTCATGGAATCATGGGATTCATGTCCTCTCTTGAACAACTGTAACATATGATGAGCCTCCACGAGAGGTGAGAAGTGTTCTCCCCTTTTCAAATTTGCCTTTCTTTCATCTTGTCTACTTCTCTCATTTGTATAATAGCTTGACATTTGTCTGCATTTATGGCCCCTGATCTAAATCAGTGGTTCTTACCTGGGGTAATTTTTCAAACAAACAGTTATGTTTGATGGTCCCAACTGTAGTGGGACAGTGGTGTGGGGGGGGGTTGCAACTGGCATCTAGTGGGTAAATGCCAGGGATGCTGCTAAACATCTATAGAACTATCTGATCCGAAATGCCTGTAGTGCTAAGGTTGAGAAACTCAGATCTAATTCAACCTCCCCATTTCATAGGTGGGAAAAAATTAGATCAGAAAAGACATGACTTGCTCCAGATCCCGAAGCAAGTCCAAGTTAAGGGTGGGAGAGTCCACATATCTCATTCTTTCAGATCGTTTCCAGGTTATAAGCTCTAACAGGAGGTTTTTATAAATGATATCTTTGTAGTTGGCTTCGTCAAAATGAGAAAAAGAGAACTAAATATTACAATTGTTATGAAAAATCTTCATTGTCTAATCAATTGGATGTAAGATTTGCTAATTAAGAATCCTCTAATTAGCCTTAAGTGAAAAATGGTATGCTTCAAAGTAGCTGGCAGGATCCAAGTATAAATCACACTCTTTTCAAAGAATCTATAATGTGTATTTATTATATAACACACACATGTTGGCTGGGAATATTATTGCTTTTTCTTCCTAAAGTGTGCAACTTACAAAGAAGAGGGAAGACACTACTTTCAGTTTTGATTCAATTAATGAGACCAGGAAATTCACAATATATTGTGAATATATTGTGAATGTATATTTTATTGTGGGTTTTTATGACTTTGTAGTCAGGTGAGATAAGGTTGTAGTATTAGCTCATATCTTTAAACTTCTGTGCTTTGCATAGATTCCGTTCAGACTGTTGCCATGGTTCAATATACATATTTTTAGGTTGAATATTTCTGAGACTTCTTGAGACCTGAAATGGGTTACATAGACCAACTGCCTTCATTATTAGACTTTTGACTCAAAAGGCAGGAAAGAAGACAGAGCTGGGAGCCTTAAACACATGGATGTAATCATAGCTAAAATTTCCTATATGGCAGGCACCGCCAAGTAAGTGTGATTATCTTATTTAATTTTATTTAACCAGTGTTTCCTGAACTGACTTCTCTTGATACATAAGGAAGAATATATATCTTACAAAATCAAAAGTCCAAGGTAAAATGCTCTGGGGTTGGTTAATTTGGCGACTTAACAGTGCCTTCAAGGGACTTGAGTTCTTTCTGTCACTTTAGGCTACCCTTCTCAGGGTAGTTGGATTAGTTTAGGGGAGGGGAGATAGCCTGAGGCAGCAACACGGCTGCTGTAGTTCCAGCCATCACATCCTGTCCTGACAATTTCAAGTGGAAAAAAAAAAAAAAGATCATTACTTTCTCTGTGTGTGTGTATGTCTCTCTCTCTCTTTTTTATATTCAGAGTAGAAACCTTTCCACAGCTCCCCTTCATAGCTGATTGGCCACAAATTTGTCATTTGTCCATCCTTAGTCACTCACTGGCACAGGGAATGGAGTTACCTTACGGATGTAGTGAAACATCAGACTGTGAGAAGGAAGGTAGCTGAACAAGATCAGGGTTCTATTAACAGAATGAAAGGGACTGTAGTTAGGAAACCACACAGTCTCTTACAACCATTTTGAGTTGGTGGAGTTTCTCTTACTGCTGCCTTAACACTGGGTACTATCACAGCCATTTTCTAAGCAAATGGGTCAAATTCCATGCTGTAGACTTGCCCAGTTCAATTTTTGGGGACCCTGGGGGTATATCTCAGTGGTAGAGCATTTTACTGCAATTTGGGGTAATTGGACAAACTAGTGCTTCCTTTAAGCAGAGACAGGTTGAAAGGGTCAGTTTACCCCAGCCCACAGGCAGGCCTGGGAGCTGGAGCCCTGTATTCTGGTTGTTGGCAGGCAGGGCGGTGCCCTGGTCTCCACTCTCTGCCCAATGGCACTCCTGCTGGAGAGCAAGCTGTGGCTCCACATGCTGATGCCAAGAAAGAACCAAGCTTGTGCTCACCATTAGTGGATAGGTTTTCCCTCTCAAAACCAAGGCAAGGCCAGGCTCTTCCTCACCCACTTTGGTGACATGTTTTCTCCTTTGAGACTTGCCTTGAGGTTCATTTTCAACTGATTTCATTGAGATTAACACTGGTGAGGAACCCATTTATGAATGCTGCTACACTCCATGGTTGCTTCCTTCTACTATGATAGTCTACACTTCCAGACAACAAATCTGTTTTTATATTGGCTATAGAGAGGCACTAGAGTCTGAATCTGAATCCTAACTCTAGCAAAGGCAGGCGGGGGACAACCTGGTGAGTTACTTAATTTCCCTAACTGCAGTCTCCCTGCTGGAAAATGTAGGTCATGATAATAATGATGTCTCTCTCTCCAAGAGGTGATACCTGTGCAGATTAAATGAAAATAGGTACATATGGTGTTTAGAACAGCACCTGACACATAGCAAGACTCAATGAATAGGAACCATTAACATTACTATTTAGGAAATATGCACAAGTTCTGGAATGTTCCAATTCATACATGGCAGTATCAAGATCTAGAAATCAGACAAATAGCTTTCTTCTAATTTTGGCTGAGCCTCTAAGCTTCAATTTTGTCCCCTAAAAAATGTTCTGTAAATGTAAAATGAGACTGTTGTGAGAATTTAATAAGATGGTGCCTCCCATATTTAATTAAATACAACTATTAATACATAGGCCTTTGCCCTGTCAAGACTCAGTGTAACTGTATTCCTGAGCTCTTCTGATATGGGTTTTTTTTCCCTCTCCCTCTGCATTCAGTGTCACAGGAACCCTCTCCCAGCAGCTCCAGAGATTGTGAAAGTTGATTTAAACTTTGGACTTACAAACTGGCTGTCCTCCCCCACTCTTCAAACTCCCGGGCCTAATTCGAATGCAAATGTCTCCCCTGGTAGCTGAGCATTGCTTCTGTCAGCAGGGGAAGGCCCTTGGCCATCCAGGGCGGGACTGTTGGAAAAAGGACCCCACCCGCGGGCTCTCCATCTTTGTGGGGAGAAATGGTGATGATGTATGAGACAGTGATGCCTTTAGAGTCCAAGGAGGGCATGACAGACGAGATAATATGGGAGGAAAATACTGTCTTCGTAATGGAGACTGATGGCCTTTGCTTGTCTTCTTGGCATTGTGAGGGCTGCGGCTGAGCTGGGCCTTCTTCATTTGGTGGCAGGTTGGGTATGTCATCGACAGTGCCCTCAGTAGTTATCTTCAACCAATGGATGGGGGTGGGAGAAACAAACAGAGGGTGTTTGTGGGGGTCTTTAGTGTGGGCCTCCACCCCCCTTGGCTTTGACATGCACATCAGGAATGACAGGCCTCTCTTGATCTGTTCATAATTTCTGGCTTTTGGGTTTTTTGGCTTCCACCTTTAAGTCCTTTCTGCTCCCCAAGTGCCCAGTAAAAAACAACTGTGTTAAACTAAAAACTCCCTAAAATTAAAAAAAAAAAAAAAGGCCCCAGATCCTTTACCTCACAACTCCTACTCCCCCTTCAGGCCCCTACTTGGCCGCAGGAAAGAAAGCCTAAAACTAGAGTAGGAATGTCATCTTTAGAAATCATCTTTTGGAGCAGTTTTATTAATTTCACTTCTCTGTGGTTACCACATGTTTGGGGAAGACAATTGGTTTCACAGATCTGTGTGGGAGGCTGAAGATTTGGCTCTGAGGCAGTGGAGAAAACCTACAGCAAGAGCAGGCTCACTAATTGACACACAGCAAAGATGTTCCTTAAGGAAACTTCTTTTCGTGCCTATTTTTTTAATTTAATTTTTAATTTTTAAGTTAATTGTATTTTTTTAAAGAGAGGCTCTATTTTTGTTTTCCCTCCACCCATGTATTTCCCACCCCAATTCCCTCCCCACAATTTCCACCTCAGAAGTTAAAGGGAAGGCTGCACCAAGTATTGAGTCGTAATTTTGGCTTCGATGTCTCTGCCAGTGACTACCAGGGTGTCCAAGGCCAGGGCTCCAACAGAAATGATCCCTTGTTGGGGTGCCTGGGTGGCTCAGTTGGTTGGATATCTGACTCTTGATCTCAGCTCAGGTCTTAATCTCAAAGTTCAAGACTTGCATTTGGACTGCACACTGGACATGGAACCTCCTAAAAAAAGGAAAGAAAGAAAGGAGGAAAGGAAGAAAGGAAGGAAGAAAGGAAGGAAAAAAGGAAGAAAGGAAGAAAGAAAGAAGAAAGAAAGAAAGAAAGAAAGAAAGAAAGAAAGAAAGAAAGAAAAAGAAATGAGCCCTTGATGCCTGGGCTTCCATCTCTGAGACCTCCAGCTCAGGTACCTCTGATCTGAGCATGGTCTCAGAAGGTACGGAGGAGCAGGTGATTCAGGTCAGTTCATGAGCACTCTTGTATTTGGGAGAAGTCGGCTCACGACTATGGAGGGCACTGTTACAGGACTTCCCTAGTATGTTTTTAAGAGAGAGGGACTGTACTATTGGATGTTTTTTGAGATGTCGACTTGAATGACTACATCATCCAGATAGAAATTAGTACTGATTCTAAATAAATAATAGACCAACCTGAAAAAAAGAAATCCTAATCGTTCAATCTGTGGGTGGTGGTGGGTGAGTAGCTGCTGTTTTAGAACTTTGAATGTGGGTCCCTTGGCATTAGCTTTATTTAAAATGGAGTAGTAGCTCTTCACACTCTCTGAAAAGTTAATAGCCCACCTTAACGGAGATGGTAGCCCCGCTGTGTTTCTACATGACTAATTATGCTGCCCTTGTGGGAGGAGGAGGACATGGCACTTCAGAGAACTCACAGAAGACAGGATTCTTCACTAGCAGCTTCCATGATGACTCAAGACGGGTAAGAGGTTGATCAGCAGATGTTTGGGAACTCGATGTGAAAGAGACAGGAGTGGGGACAGGGACTTGTGTCTCTGACCATACATGCAAGAATTCCCTCAGCTTGTTACACCGGTGTGGTTGAAAGCAGCCATGGTTACTTTTCCCTTCCCTCTGTTCTTACATTTGCTCTGTCTTCCAGTCCTTGGTGCAGGGCAATCAAGTCCAAAGGGAGCTGGGAGGGGCTGGTCTCCACCGTCATGGTTCTGCCCCAGAGTTTCCCTGACTAGCATGAAAAGGAGTGGCAAGGCTGGGCTGGTCATGTGTGTGAGTCCCAAAGAACCAGCTCCGTGAAGTTATGGGAAGGGAGGGAGGTGCCTGTGAAGTCCGGGCGTGGGTGGGAGTTCAGATGTTCAAGTTCAGACAATGACAAGAAAACTGCTAAGGGGCTCAGCTAGAGACTCCTGGGGTGAGGATTTGAATCTTAGCTCTGCTGTTCTGTGACCTTGGCTAAGATCAAACTCTCCCCAGAAAAATGGGAGTTACAGCATATCAGCCAGCCAGAGGGTTATTATTTCAAACACTGAAGTACTACATTAAAAAAAAAAAAAAGTGAGACCCAGGGGAAGGAAGGAAAAAGGGGGTTGTGAGTGGAGAGGAAGTGACACGTTTCATGAAATTGGAGCTTTTTAAGGTTGTTTTGGGCATAGTTTCAAGAGGAAGTGCTGGTTATTAAGACAAACAATTGCTAATCTAATCTCTATCAAGAGACATATTTAAGTTCAAGCACACTTTTTTTTTTTTTTTTTGGCCTCTTCTGGATTCTGGATTTTCAATTGAATGCTGGAATATGAGTGTAAATCCGATGGAAGCAAAACAACTTACGGAAGAACCCCTTCTGATTTCTGCTACATGTATGAAGCTGAAGAAAATTGATCAGCAATCCAGAACCATCTAATTTTTTTGGACTTCTGCCTAGAGCCCACTTTCCTAATTAATGAATTAATCTTCCTTTAGACTTCCTCCTTTGAAGGCTTCCCATACCCCTGTTCAGCCTTCCCTCCTCCGGGCTCTGAGGCCCCTTGGGCACCCCTGCATTGTGACCACATTGCACCTGGTTGGATGGCCTGGGTATTTGCTCGCTCTCCCTTAGGTGGCTCCTTGAAGACTGAAAACTCATGTTAGCTGCAATAAACATTAGGCCATTGCTGGATGTGGAGAGGATACAGACAAATAAGGATCGTCTCCCTGTTAGTTTTGTATTGCCATATAACAAGTTACGACAAAGCGAGTGGCTTAAAACAACACATTTCTTAACACAGTTTAATTTACTAACATGGTTTTCATGCATCAGGAGTCTGCCCACAGCTCAGGTGGGTCCTCTGCCCAAAGTCTCAGAAGAGCTATAACTAGGTGTTGACTGTGTGCTCTGAGGATGATTGTTTTCAAGCTCATTGAGGTTATTGTTTAGAATTCATTTCCTTGTCATTGAATGACTGAGGGTCCCTGCTTCTTACTGGCTGTCGCAGGAAACCACCTCAGCTCCTAGAAGCCACCAGCACTTCACAACATGGATGTTTGCCATGAAGAAAAGGCTAGCAGAAGAACATTTCTCACTGCAGTCTGCTAGAACAGAATCCACATAACACTATGTAATCAAAGGAGTGACATCTCATCACCTTTTCCTACTCTCCTAGTTAAGAGCAATTTCCAGGTCTTGCCAACACTCACGGGAGGGGATGATTCAAGGGAATAAACCATTGGAAGGAATTGGGTATGTCTGCTTCAATCTCTATACATAAGATTCCTCTATACATTCCAATATTACAAGAACTTTCACTCCCCCCCACAAAAAATAGTTATTCCTTTTCTTTGAGGCTTGTAGGAGGATAGCTTAATACTTCTAGCCCATGCTCTATTATCTGAATCAGTTCCTATGTTGCTTGTTCAGAAAATAAGTATGGCAATCTGATATTTACCAAATCATGCCTTAAAGTCCTCATGTTAGTTACTCAACTATTGGATCTCAGCTCAAAATTCACCCTTCTATAGTCTCTGTGCTGCTGGGACTCTGCAAGTTATTTCTCCTTTGTTAGCTGGCTTCCGTTTGTTCTTCCACTAGGAGGTAGGAGGGAAGGATCAGAGGAGAGGGCTAGTTCCTTCCTTTTTGGCTGCTCATGCCTGCATTACTCCTTCACCCTGTAGTGGTAGGTTCTGGTTCAGCTTCTTTCAGTATTTCTAGAGTCAGCCTCACTGGACCCCTCAGAGAGCATCACGACTGGGCAGTGCTCCCTTCATGGAACTCTGAGCCCCAGCTCCCTGGAATCTTTCTCTAAGCTTGTAGGTTCTGATAATCCCATTTTTTCCCCCTTTGTCTTCCTTAGTAGTGACAGCAACTATTACCTTGGTGTTAGTTCACCTATTACCATGGTGTTAGTTCCATGTTTTCATTTTGCTTTGTCAGTCATCCAACAGGTATTTAGCCAAATCCCTACATTATATTCTCTCTGTTAAAATACCTAGTATGGTTCATTTTTCTGACTGACCCTGACAGACACAGTATTATAAATTTCATCCAAGTTGCCAAGAAATTATTGGGTTTTAATAACTGCTGTTGGAATTTTATACACCAAAGGAACTGACATTTTGCAAACAGTTAAAACCCATCTTCTGGTTTCCAAGTTGATACTTTTAAGAATGTTGGGCCCATAGTTTACTTTTCCAGCCTGTATAAGTCTTCCTGACTAATTAGTAATAGATACAAATAAGCTCACAGAGGGTGATTCATTTACTCCCCAGATTATAGTGAATCATGTCTGAAGAGACTCCAGCCCCTGAGAAGCCCAAACTTGGAAATCAGGACAGCTATTTGTGTGAAGTTATGGAATATACTCAGATATCCCCATTTCACAGATGATAAAACAGAGTCATTTCTATTCAAGGCCTTATTGCCAGTAGAAGGCTTAGAGTCAAGCCCTAGAGCTACCAATGTCTCCTCACTCGGACCCCGGACTGGTTCCTCTTCCTGGGCTCCCTAACTTTTTTAATGGCATCTATACCCAAGTTCAAAATGTGAATTACTGAAAGCTGACTCCAGCCATCCTTCCTGAAATTAGGCCTGCTGATCTTTCTCCAGAACATCTCCTTCATTTGTATTCTACAATGCCTGAGTTTCCTTAGGCCCTCGTTAACCTCCTGCTCAGGCTATTAACATAGCCTTCTGATCAGTTTCTTTGCTGTTATCCATTTGGTCCACTGCTACCAGAAAATGTATCTCCCATATAACTCACAATATTACTCCTCTTCTCAGAAATCTTTAGTGGCTCCCTATGGCCTATAGGGTAACACTGAAATATCTCAGCTGGGAAGGTCAAACTTTCTTCAAAATTTGATCTCAAACTTTGTTCCCAGCCTTACCTCCTGTTTCTCCCTGTTATGTGTCCTTCCTGCCATCCAGACCTGTCCACAGCTTCTAGAACCTGGCCTAGGGTCCTGCTGAGCCTGTCCTTCCTCTTGCTATAGTTCACACACTCTCTTAGCATGGACTCCTCCTCGATCCCATCTCCCTTCCCTAAAGACCTTCTCACATTCCACTTCCTCCACACAGCTTTCCTTGGCTCTCCTAACTGAATAATCTCTTCTTTCTACTTTCTTCAGTGACCATGGGAGACACATGTGGATGGATGCTACAGGAGTTGGATGGCTAACACCTGATGATGCCCTATTCTGTTTCCCAACACTGTATGTACCCTTAACCTGCATCACCTCCTCTAACTCTCATGGAGATCCTATGAGATACCAACTTCCATTTTTTATCATCGACAAAGCCGACTCAGTAAAGTTGCATAAATTATTCAAGATCTCATAGCTTACTTGCTGTCTTATGTAAGTTGTTCGTATTCTCTCTTTTTTATCCTCCAAATGGATAGCTCCTTGAGAACAGGGAGCATTTCTGGTTCAGCTATGACCCCCTCTTCTAAGTGTATGGAGTATCTTATACATGGTAGGCAGTAAATCGCTGATTTGCTGAAAAGTCTCAGAATTCACAGCTTTTGCCACCAAATTGTTTTGTCATATTCCTTGGTGCAGAATTTTATTTTATTTTATTTTGGAGGGCATAGTTCAAGCATACACCTGTATTCTATGTAACATAAGTTGAGGTGGGGGACAAAAAAGGAAAAGTGTTTCTAAGAAATTTGGAATAAATAAAATAAAATAAAATTCCTTCACCCATAATTTGAGAGATGGTCTTTACTTGGCAGGGGTTCCCAAAGTCCCTGCTTTAAGAAGTTACAAATTCAGGAGCACTTTCAATTTGTAAATTAATTGCTCCCCGTGCACAGAATCCTTCTGAATGTCTGCTAGTGATGACTTTGCTTTCAAAGTTTGCATTTTTGCTTCTTGGCATGTATTTTTAAAGCAGGGCATTGCCTGATACAAAATGAGGTAGGTATGGCCCTTCGGAAAAACTAAATATAGCTGGGGTTTGGGTGGGAATTATTCAAAAGCTACTCAAATGATTAATTAAACAAAAAGTCAGGAGCATGGATTCAAGGTCATGAGTTAGAACTTTGAGGTCAAGAAGGAGCTCGATTCTTTTGGAAATAATAAGGCTGACCTTTTGGGAGGGCAGCTGTGGGGAGCTGGTTGTACAGATAACTCCTTGAGACTTACATGCAGAGGGACACATTTTTGGTAAATGCATTCAGTTGCCTTTTACTCTAATTTCAGAGCTGTGAGCGCTGTGGGAAACACTCCTGGATTCGAGATGGATTTCAAAGAACCAAGGGCTCCTTATGCAGCCCCACATCCGGGTGGCCATTTCGTATTCTTGTGAGGGGCCCAGGGAACAGAGATGGAAGTGTCTGAGGTGCGGGGGAGGAGGGAGGAAGTTCAGAAAAGAGGCTAGGGTAACCAGACTGCTTGTCAAACAAGTGGAGGAGGCGTGGGGGGAAATGGGCATTCATTGTTTCTCTTTCTCTTTTCTGGGCACCTTGTCCAGAAGCCACTCCTCTGACCCTTGATGAGGGACGGTTGTTATAATAAAGTATCCCCACTTCGTATAGACAGGTACCGTGAATGGCCTGCCCCTGGTGGGACCAGGGTTTGAGGGATTTCCTGCACTGAGCATGGAGTCCTGTTGCTCTCTCCCCGCTGCTCTGACTTTGGTTAGGGTTGTTTGGGTCATAGATAGGGCAGGGATAACTGGCCATCGTGGGACCTTGTAAATTTGACTGTGTTGGATGCCTTGATTGACCCTAGCCCACTGGGCTGCAGGCTCACAGACTTTTGAACTTGCACGGGCAACATCTTCGGCTTAGCCCCACAGCTGTTCAGGCCTTTGGAAGCCAGGGCTATGGATCTGCTGGCCAGCAGTGTCAAGGAGACCCGAGCCCATATGTTGCTGGCCCCACGGACAGGCTAAGCAAGCATCCCAGCCACCTATGCATCGTGGTTCTAGTAAGGTGGGGCAACCATATAATTTACCATAAGTGTGGGTCAATTCTGAGTGAAAAGGGGCACTAATGAAGAATTATGTTTGGGCCACAAGCAAAAACTGGAGTTGTCTCTGGGAAACCCGGAATCACTGGACTGAAAGGTAGCTTGGCTTCAATCTAATTTAACAGCATTTCTTAAGGGTCCCTGAACCAGGCATCATCCCCTTCTATAACTGGATGAGGACAGGTCGAGAAGTAATGCCAAGAGAGGGGGTCAAGAGCAATCATGGAAGCAGGAGCAAACAGAAAGACAACAGAAGGAGGGCAAGGTTACGCTCCAGAGCAGGAAAGGGGAGGGTACATAGGGAAGATATCAAGAAGCAAATTGCTTTGAGAGACATATTTCAGAGACATAGAGATGGCAGAAGGGATTTCTAGAAAGGAAAAACAACAGGTGCAAAGCCACACATACTGGAAAGCACATAGCACGTTTGAGGGATTGCAGGAAGGTGGAGAGTGATGTGTGACAAAGGAGTGGCAGGGGACAAAGCCAGAGAGAAGCTGGGCCATAAGCTGACCCCAGGCCAGGCCAGACAGCTTGGATGGGGTTCTAGCAGGGCTGGCAACTGTGGCAACCTTTGCTGAGGGTCATGGTGGACCATTGAAAGACGGCAAGTAATAACGTAAACCTATCTCTGATTGAGAAAGACCTTGTGGGGCAGGAGGCAGGCTAGATGGGTGGGGGAAGAAAGGTGGGAGGCCACTGTGATAGAATTTTAGTCATGCAGTCAACCTTGTTGATGCCAGATAGGGTGCTTGGCTGGGAATTCAGAGGTGAGGACATGATCCATTCCCAAGCCCATCCCAAGCCAGATGAGAAAAGATAAGGGCCTGGACCAAGGCAATAGAAATGATGATGGATAAGAGATGGTGAATCAGAGAGAGGTTTCGAGAGAAGGAGCAAGAGATTTTAGGGCTGTAGGTTTGGGACGAGGTGGTTGGCAGTGCCTTTCTCTGAAGTGGAGACACCTGAGAAAAGCAGGTTTACTTCCACTTAGCTCCCCTCTGGCCTCCTTGAACTCACTACATTTGTCCTATTGGATAAAGATCTTAGAAGCTTTCTAAAGGCATAGATGTTTTCACTGGATTCAGATTTATCTGATGCTGACACCTGAACAGGAACTAATTTAACAGAATGTACACCACCTTAATTCATTTTTTCCTAGAGAAGAGCTAAGCCCTGACCAAATTTGGAGGAAGAAGTCCTGCACCGGCCCATGGGAGACCTATGCTACAAATGCCCCCTGAGCCAGCAGGCAGAAGGAACTGACTTCCTTACGTTGGTAACACCAGTACCAGATTGATTCCCAGAACACAGTAGGTGCTCCCTAAATATGCACTGGATGGAACTGTGAGATTGAATCTCTTAGGGTCCTAGCAAAAACAATGGTGAACTCAAGGGCTTCAGTTGAAGCCTGTTTCATCTGGGGGAGGGATGAACTGGACTACAGAGATGAGGGCAGGTGCATGGAAGCAATGGGGATGGTGATGCAACGGGAGACTAGCAACAATGAAGATTTTTCCCTCTTTGAGACCTGAAGAGGAAGGAAAGGTGTCACCAAGCTGGTGTGAGTCATAGTCATTAAGGAGGGGCACCATTCAGAGACAGCTGAGGCTAGCCGGGGCTGCGAGGAATTTCAACCACTCAAGAAACTACAACTTTTCGTGGAGGTAGAGGAGAGGGGAATCAGTGCTCCAACCTCTCTGTCCTCCTTCTGATCTGCTGGTGTGTCCCACTGGCTGAACCCAATCAGGAGCCCCAGAACAGGGGAGCCAAGATAACCCCGCGGGAAGCGGCCATCCTCTTGGCACAAAGAGCTGGGAAGAGAAGAGCCTTTCTCATTTCTTTCAGTTTTGCGGAACTCAGGTCTGGTCATACTTGTGCTATTGAGTTGTTCATAGCAGCGTTGAAGTACGTGGACAAACACATCGCTATTTACCTAAATAAATCCTTATTGTTCATATATTTCTGTAAGTAGTCCTGGCACGCCTAGCAAGTGCCAGGTGCTTTCCTGAGTCACAGACAGAGATGACTGGGGATCCCGCACAGACGCAGAGCCGTACATAATGCTTTTTGCGTATCCCAGAAGCACAGATCGCTGGAACTGTGATCCTGCGGGGGAGAATTCACAGTGTACACTCTGACGGAGCCTGACAAATCACCTTTCTACAAAGGCCAACTTAGACTCTCAGGGTATTTGCACGTGTGCGTATCACCACACCATCCCCTGGTCACTGGTCAGGTTAAGCATTTTTTTCATATTTTGACCAGGCCTTTAAAATGTTTCTTTGGGGGGTGCCTGGGTGGCTCTGGATTAAAGCCTCTGCCTTCGGCTCGGGTCATGATCTCAGGGTCCTGGGATCCAGCCCCATGTCGGGCTCTCTGCTCATCAGGGAGCCTGCTTCCCTTCCTCTCTCTGCCTGCCTCTCTGCCTAATTGTGATCTCTGTCTGTCAAATAAATAAATAAAATCTTAAAAAAATAAATAAAATGTTTCTTTGGTGAAACTTAGCAGCTCAGAGCTTGAAGTCAAGCTGCTATGTGGATTTGAGCTCTGTCTTTGCCTCTTGCTGGCTGCGGGACTTTAGGCAACTTATTTAATCCCTTGCTCCTCTTCCCCCATTCTTCATGTGTGGAGTAAAGATAATGATGCTATCTACCCTTCAGGGTTTTAGAGATTATTAAATGTCTGGCACATAGTGAACTTGATGTAAGGATTCACTATCGTGATCTTTGGCCACATCTTTTTCCCATTTTTCTCTCACAGTGATATTGAAGCATGACCAGGGCTAAGGACCACCGGAGAGAAGACAGCCCGTTTCTGTAGCTCTTGTCCTATTTCTGAGATTAAGAAATTTCTGCTATCCCTGCAACATGACCCTATACAGACATGGTAGCACTTCATCTTCCTACCTGGACCATAGCCAAGGGTGCATTTAGAGTGGGCAGAGGGTCATTTGAATGTGTTGGTTATTCTGGTGTCTGGGGTCCTGCATCATTGGCATTTGACTGATGTCCTCCCAGAGGCAGCTTTGCACCAGGGAAGGACAGCTGGCTCACGTACTCACTGCTCTGGGCCAGCCCAGGGGACTTTAAGCTAGGCCAGCCTTTTCTCAGGCAGCCACCAGATGGAACCTCTCAGAGCTTTAGATCTGCAGGAGGCCAGGTGCTCTGCACACTCACTTGCAGCGGCTGAGGGCTGTGGTTGTGGCTGCTTGAGCTATTGCTGCCTTTGGGGAGATCACACGCCCACAAGGGGAATGCCTCAAGTTGCTGAAAAAAAAAAATTGCAGGAGGAAGAGAAGAGAGGCTTCCTTTATAGGCCAGCCTCACAGTTACGCAACTCTGACTGTACAGTTTCAGATTTTCCGTACAAGTGAAGGTCACCTGAAGAGAGACTGAAAAGTTTGTCTCATAGTCACAGGAGAGTTCAAAGATGTGAGTGTGTGTTAGCTTGAGCAGAGACGAAGGTGGGTGGAGAGTCCTATGGTGAGACTGAGGCCGGCACAGGCCACGGAGGGAAGCCAAGCGACGGCCACCAACATAGCCCACACTGGTGCCAGCGCCCCTCTCCTCACAGATGCCGGCCACGTGCCAGCAATCGTCCCATGTGCTAGCTCTAACTCTCGTAATTATACAGCAAGGAACCTATTATCTCCATTTCAATGACGAGGAAAATTAAGTTCAAAACATTAAACCATCATGACCAAGATCCATCAGCTGGGGAAGCGGCAAGCCACGTTTTGAAAGTTGTGTTGATGTTCTTCCCATTGCCCAGTGCATGGGGTGGCAGAGTTTAGAAGTGGAGGGGCCTTTTAAAATTTATTTGTTTTATTTATTTTACAGAGAGAGAGAGAGAGAGAGAGAGAATGTGTGAGTGGAGGTGAGGGGCAGAGGGAGAGAGAATCTTAAGTTAAGCAGACAACTCACTGAGTGTGGAGCCTGATGCAGGACTCCATCTCACAACTCTGAGATTGTGACCTGAGTGGAATCAAGAGTCCATTGCTTAACTGACAGAGCCACCCAGGGCCCCCAAAAGTGGAAGAGCCTTTAGAGCTCATGATTCCTCTGTGCCTGAGATCACAGAGTTAGCAGGAACACTGGAACCAGAATTTTCTCTCTATAATTCAAGTGCTTTTTTCCAGCAGAGGATTTGATTTCATAAAAATCTTGGCGAAAAAAAAAGTGGTTAATGAAGAAGCAACATGTAATAGCTGGGAGTCAGCTGGGGAAGCCAGCAGGAGTTACAGGTTGTAGATGGGGATTTTGGTTCTACTTCTTCCTAGCTGTATGGGCAAGTTATGTATCTTATGTGAGCCTCAGTCTGTCGTCTGTAAAATGGTAATAATTGTAATGCCGAAATAAAAATACTGAAAATGAATTGATGTAAGATGTATGACAGATAGTAGGTCCTTAAATTATCTCTAGAAGGACAATTTTGAAATAATGTTGGATCCAAGATTTTTTTTAACTCAAGGCAGCTTGGAAGTTGAATCTGAAAATGTAGGGGCTATTTGTTGAAACTGGAAGCTGTGTAATGCTTAGCTGAGAACATAGCTTCTAGAATCAAGGCTGTGTGCACTCAAATATTGACACCATGACTGGTGAGTTGTGTGACATCAGGCAAGTCACCTAACCTTTCTATTACTCAACTGTGATTGAGAGTCATCATGACATTTATCTCATTAAGTCCGTGCATAAATTAAATAAGACAATGCAGGAAAAGCATGGGCATGGTGCACTGATGTAGCAAATGTTAGTTATCATTGTAAAAATCAGGTAACCTAGGATCTGAGAATAGAACTGATATCATACAATCATAATAAATGCATAAGCAGAAAGATCTGCGCTGTGGGTTGAGTGCATTTTCTAAGATAGTAACTGAATGTACCATCTATACATGACTTGACTTGGGGGTCGATTCCAATACTGTTGATGTAATTTGGCAGTCATTTTTAACTGGCTTTTTAAAAATAAGTGATGATTTGTCTGAAGGTGCACAAAAGGGAGACCTGCACTCTACATACACACGAAGGATGGGATAGGAATCATTACTTTTCTGGAGGACAATTGAACAAAGTAGGAAAAATCATAAAATTGTGCTGGTTATTGAGCCATGCTTTAGTTTTATTCAAGAAAATAGTTAAGGATGTCCACAAAGATTCATTCATGTATTTTTTCAAGGACACTAAATACCCACTGCTTTCCCTTGCTCTGCTCTATGGATAGCATATTAGAAAAGGGAGTCACAGAGGATGCCCTCACGAAACTAATAATCTAATGGGGAAGATCACCATTAGACAAAGAATTACATGCCCATTTAATGAATTACAAATGTGGTACGTGCAACAAAGGAGCTGCTAGTGTCCATGAGCACAACCAAGGGTTCTGATCCTGGAAGGCTTCCTGACGAAGGTGCATTTGGGTGGAGACTTGAGAAGCTGAAAACGGAGAGCGAGGAGGAGTGATCCAAGCAGGTGAGGTGCCGTGTGCCAAAGCCATGTTCCCTCCAGCTGCAGAGTGTCAAGGGATTTGGAGGGGGCTCTGAGGAACCTTTCCAGAAGGCTTTGACCATACGGGCATCCATCACAAAATTACTTACAAGAGTGCAATGCTGACAAATCAAATGAAACCCAAACCCTAAATGTCTAACAATAAAGACTGGTTAAATAAGTTGTGGTACATCCATTCAAAGGAATATAGCAGCTCTATACAGCCTCCCATAGCAGAGAAGACTATTTTAATGATAAGGAAAGGAATGCACAATACACTGCTTTATGAACCAAAGTTATAAAACTATCTGCACTGTATAATTCTGTTTTCATTAAAGGAGAAAGTGTGTATAGGCATAGAGAAGTCCAGGGGCACATTTACCAACATGTTAACAGTAGTTATTTCAGGATGGTGAGGTAATAGGATTTTTCATTTTTTTTTTGTTTTTCTATACTTTATAATGACCACATACACACATACATGCAGTATGACTGTTACTTTTGTGAGAAAAACCTTTTTTTTTTTTTAAGGATGTGCTAGGTTGGCACTTTAATATAGTGGTGAAGTACATAGGGCCCTGGAGCTGGCAGTCTCAACCTTGGGACCCCAGGTACATTTTTGTGAGCCTAACCTACCTCCTTGCAAAAGGTTGTTGTTGTATGGATTAAATAATGTAATGCTTAGAAAGTGCTTAGCACAGAGTCTAGTCCATTAGTCCATTAGTAAGAGCTTGACAATGTTAGCTAGTGATATTAAAAAGAAATCCAACCAATGTTCACAAACACCCTCTAGAAGTGCTTCCTTAGGCTGCTTGGTATTGCATTTAGGATGGTGTTAGGGGAAGAAGGGCCCATTTTACAGTCGTCGTTGCCCATGCTGTACCTGTGTGGATAAGAGGGAGGGTTTAGAAATAGAAATACACTGGATATGGAACAGACTAAAGGTTTCCATAGCAAACCATGACACTGGAAGATTCTCTCCATAGCCCACACCCAATTCCCTTCTCCCCTCTCTCTACCTCCTACTCTTTCCTCTCACAGTCCTCCCACCATCTCTCTCCTATAGTCTCTGCTGAGTTGTAAATTCTTCTGAGGCCAGAGACCATGCTTTAGGCAGGTTGAACATCAGTCTCCCCATAGCATACACCTGCTGCTAGGTTGTGTGCACCTGCTGACCTTGGCTGTTATGAGCAGGGAGACCTGTTAGAGACTCCCCCATGGGGTGTGACATTAGATGGGGGTGGTAGCAGGGAAATGGAAGGGATAGACAAAGTGAAGAGTTATTTCAGGGGAAAAGAAAAGATCTTGGTGAATGATGAGAACACAAACTTTAGAATCAAACTGACCTGAGTTTGAGTCCTAGCCCTATTTTTTAGAGCTACTTTTAGCTCTACTTTCCAATCTCAGCCAAATTTTTAACTCCTCTCAGCCTCTGTTTTCTCACTTAAAGATGGAGACAGTATTGTCTGCCTCCTTGTCTCTTGCAAGGATTAAATGAGACTAGGGGGTGATGATAAGTATAAGTAGTGTGGTACCTGGCATTCTATTTAGATTCATTTTCTTTCCTCCTGGGTTTTGAGAGCATGGTTGATAGAGGAAACGGTAGCATGCTTCAGAAAACTGGGGAAGCAGCAAGCCACCTATTTTGTGGGCAAAGATGAGCTTGACTTTGGGCATGTGGACTTCATGTGGCTGTTAGGACAACCAGCTGAAAATATCCATCGCATAACTGAAGTGAAGGATAGACAGAAATTTCTAACCATCTTCATAATTTATACCCATCATTATGGGGGTTGATAAGAGGAGGTAAGAACTTTGAGGGCAAGAGTCATGAGGGAAAGAAGAAAGACAACATTCAGAGTTCAAGATCATAGTGAAGGCAGTTTCTTTTCTTTCTTTCTTTTTAAAAAAAAAGTATTTCATTTATTTATTTGACAGAGAGATACACAATGAGAGACGGAACACAAGCAGGGGGAATGGGAGAGGGAGAAGCAGGCTTCCCGCTGAGCAGGAAGCTAGATGCTGGGCTCAATCCCAGGACCCTGGGATCATGGCCTGAGCTGATGGCAGATGCTTAACTGACTAAGCCACCCAGGTACCCTGAGAGGGGGCAGTTTCAAAATTTGATACAGGGTGATGAATGAATCAAGTTGGGTAAAGGTCAAAATCACCAGAATTAAGGAGATCAAGAAACTGAAACCTACATGTGTTTTGTAGGAAAAAATTCTTAAGATCTTCGACATAATCCATCTGGCAGAGCCAATATAAACTCCTCTATTGCCTAGATCCTCTGCTTTCTGAACATACTGGGCACATCTCCCTATCTATGCTGTTTGTTATTCACCACCCAGGAAGCTCTGTCAGGATCATGGTGATATTTCAAGGTTCAGTACAGGGCCTACCACTGTGTCTACTTTCTCTTCTCTCTATCCCACCATAGTCTAACTCTCTTGCTCCTAAACTCTTAAAGCGTTTCCTGACTACTGCTCTTTTAGCATTTATTCTTTATGGCTGGGATGGGAAGTGGATTTCATCCCACATGCCAATACTGGTCAGCTCCCAGTGGCTGCTCAGAGAATTCTAAGACATTTTCCAGATTCAGTGGGAAGAAGCCATGGTCCACAGGCATGTCTGTCAAGACCACTGGAATGGAGACAGTGGTACATGTGCTGGGTACTTGCTGACCACAGTAAGTGACAGTCTCTGTTTGAGTTCCCCAGAAGAAGATGCCAAGACAAAGGCTTGGGTTCAGGCAGTAAATTTGAGAAAGGAATCCTAGAACCTACAAATGACAAAGTGTGGAAGATGAGGCAAAGAAGGGAGAGAGGTCAATAAACTGTTCAAATGTGGGCTATCACTGATGTGTAGTCATTCTAAGGATTCTCAGGGAAACTGTGTGATCTACTTCAGAATCCTCCATGAGAGTGAGAGAGGCTGGGCGTTGACTGAGGGTTGCCCTCAGTGGGGCCAGAGATAACCTCAGGAAGAAACAAGAGCAGTACAGACACCTGAGTGAAAAGCTGCCAGAATGTGGTAAAGGGTCTCTCACAGGTACAGTCAGGTGAGTACAGACAGGGCGTCCACAGGTCCACAATGGAGGCCTGTCCTATTGCCTTATCACATCTTCTCATTTCTGTTAGCTGCTGAAGACACAACCCCATGAAAACATATGACAAGTGCCTCACACCTAAAAAGCGCTCAGTCATTTATAAAATAAATGATTGTTGATTAGTCTATGACGAGAAAGAAAAGGGACAATGATGAGATTCACCAATCAGAGTTTTGGGTTTAAAGTCCAACACTGTGCTGGTTCGATTAGCAACTATGAAATCTACTGTTTGGCCAAAGCAGCATGCTTCTAATTTATTTTTTTATCTCACAGGTATCACTCAGAAGGCCAGAGAGTAAGTGAGACGGCATGTTCCTATGAAAATAATTGGGTTCTGGGGAAAAGTGGGGCATATTTTAATGAAGGCCCTTTAACACAGGTTGCCAACCCTTACCTGCCCCCAACAGAGCAGCACAGATCGCCCTGGGAGGTAGTTGAAAGCACTTCTCTAAGATGGGGTACTGGGTCATCCAATCGCACAATATGTATGCCTTTTACATTTTTAAACTATCTTTTTTAGTCAAAAGCCCTTCCACCTTAATTTCTCATCAGTGATAGTTACAATTGTGAACTAAACCAAACACAAAATGCTTTAAGAGATGGGAGCACCTGCAGAAGTTTCCCAGGATCTCACTGCTATGAACTGAATTAAGTCCCTGAAAAATTATATTCAAGCCCTAATGGGACTGTATTTGGAGACAGAGCCTATAAGAAAGCAGCTAAGGTTAAATGACATCGGGGGTGGGGGTGGGGCTGGGGCTGGTCTGATAGATCAGTGTCCTTAAAAGAAGAGACACCAGAGAGCCATGCTCTTGTGTGCTCTCTCTCCCTCTCTCTCTCTCTCTCTGTCTCATCCCCACTCTCTCTCCCCCATGTGAGGGCATAGCAAGAAGATGGCTGCTTGTTAGCAAGAAAGAGTTCCCTCACCAGAAACTGGATGGGCTGCCTCTTTGATCTTGGACTGAGTCTCCAGAACTGTGAGAGAAAATAGTTTCTGTTGTGTGAGCCACACAATCTTTGGCAGTTGGTCATGGCCGTCCGAGTTGACTGATACAATCAACCTAGCCCACCTGTAATGGTGCCGAAGGCCCAGGGCTACCGAGACAAGTCTTACACCAGAGGAGGGCTTTCTCATCTGAAAGCCTCACTATCATTCTCACCACAGCCTTGAAGGAGAGCTTGGCGTGGAGCTTTTATTTCCGTCCCAGAGTCAGAGAGCTGAGGTTCTCTAGCATTTTGTGGTGCAATGGCCAGCTCACAGAGGAAGTTCCTTTGGTGGATGTAACCATTGAGCATCCCGGGTCTGCATGGATGTTTTCCATCTCCTCTCCCCATGGCCTTTTTATTTTCTTCAGCACTGCCTTTTCTCTAATGTCACAGAGTTTAAGGTACTAAGAAAAGTCTTCTCAAAGCTACCTGAAGCTGTAATCTGGAATTGAAGTCCTAGCCAAGGGATCTTGGGCCAGGTAAAAGTCTCAGTTTGGGTCCCCCCCCACCAAAGTTTCAAATCCACCTAGTTTATATGGGAGGTATGGGAAACACCAGTGGTGGTGGGAAGACGACAGGGAAAGGAAGGCAATCGATCAAATTGTGTCATCACGTAGGTCACCACTGTGGGCCACTGGAGCTTAATCCCCCTGGGGAACTTGGGAGGGTCAGGCTAGAACACATGCCTCAGAATGAAATCCCTGCCCTGCCCCAAGGGGCAAGGGAGCCAGGGTATGTATACACCAACTCCTGTCTGTTACTAGTTGATGGCTACTCGTAGAGGATATTTCTTTTTCAAAATATCTGGCATGCCAGGATACAGCAGGCAAAAAAAAAAAAAAGGTCTCAGGGGCACCTGGGTGGCTCGGTGGGTTAATCCTCTGCCTTAGGCTCAGGTCATGATCTCAGGGTCCTGGGATCGAGCCCCACATTAGGCTCTCTGCTCAGCATGGAGCCTGCTTCTTCCTCCTTTCTCTCTCTGCCTGACTCTCTGCCTACTTGTGATCTCTCTCTCTCTGTCAAATAAATAAATAAATTAATTAATTAACAGATAAATAAATAGATAAATAAATAAATAAATTTAAAAAAAGGTCTCGGGCCAAGCCTGGGCATTTGGCAGTTGAGCTACTAGGTGCTGAAGCAGTAAGGACCAAGCACATAGGGACAAGCCATCTGCTTTCTGCAAAAGGAAGTCTACAACCAGCTCATTAAATGAGTTGATATTTGTAATGCACTTAGAACACTGTAGGGTATACAAATGCTCTGATTGTGGCAGATTATATTGTCCATACATAGACACAGTAGTTTGTTGATCCCATGTGCTCTTCAAGAACCTTGCCAATCCCATGGGGCTCCTGCGTGGCTCAACTGGTTAAGTGTCTGCCTTTGGCTCAAATCATGATTCTGGGGTCCTGGGATCGAGCCCTGAGTTGGGCTCCCTGCTCAGCAGGGAGTCTGCCTCTCTCTCTTCCTCTGCCTCCCCACCCCACCACTGCTCACACGCTCTCTCTCTCAAATAAATAAATGAAATATTCCTTAAAAAGGGGTAGATTCTGTTTCTCCTCCTTCTGGCACAGTGGGACATTGTGACTGCCTTGATGAACCCAGGGCTGCAGAAGGGAAGCTGCTGGCTTCTGTGTCTGGGTCACATGGGTCTGCTTATCTTTCTGTATCTTTCTCTCTGTGTGTATATGTACACACACACACACACACACACACACACGCATGCACCTTGGGATCACTGCCCTAGACTGCCACACTGGAGAGGTCACATGAAGAGACTACAAGGAAATAGAGGGATGGCCAAGGAGCCTCAGCTGTTGGAGGTATCCTGGAGCTGGTGCCAGATGGGTGAGCAGAACAGCCTCTGTGAGGACTCAGGCCCCGCCATCTAATAACGGCAAGCCCAGGGCAGGCCTTGAGCCAAATATGCCCACTAAAACAGGGCCCTCATTCCCGATCCACAGAAACAGTGGAGCATAATAAATGATCACTGTTATTTTAAGATACTACGTTTTAAGATAACTTCTTATGTCGCCATAGAAACTGGAACAGTGCTTGATAAATAAAATAAATACAGTCTCACCTCCTCTACTCACAACCCCTCCTAAGATATGAAAAGAAACCTTCATATTCTGGATTTCATAGTTTAGCAGATGGTCATAGCCCAAGCTCATGTTTCCTAAAATCATATCCTCACAGTGCTGATTCGGCGAGGTTTTATGTAAGGCTGGTATGTTAAGGGTAAGGTGCAAAGGTTAAGTTTAGTCCTGGATGGCGCATCGTGCTGATTCCTCATCTGTGTTGCTCCTCTCCTATCCAGTAGTGGTACGGTTGTCTGGTCACTCCCCTCCAGCTCCAGAAGTAGGCCCTGAATGATCTAAGCCAGCAGGGAGTCCCAGACTTCCAGCCATAGTGGTTGGACCACACCTGTCAGGTACAAGCCAATCAGCAATTGACTTTCCCTCAGAATTGACTAGGGATGGTGTCATCAGCACCACATCTAGGATTTTTGCTGAGGATTCTGAAATATAGGAGCATTCTTCTCCTGGGAACTGTGGGCTTCCAAGAGACACACAGAGATCACTTTGTTACCATGAGGGAAGCCAGCTATACACTGAAGAGGCAAGATTGAAAGAGTCACAGAGAAATTTGCCTAGAGCCTTGATCAAACCATGTCTAAAGTCAAGCAGGTGTGGGAGCCAAGAAGTCATCTTCATTGTCTGAACCACTTTGGTATGGATTTTCTATTACTTGTAACCCAAAGTGTCCTAATGAATTCAGGTAACAACACATCAGCCACTGATACTAGAAATCTTCTTGAAGGACAGAAAAGACGAGTGAGATTTAATTTATGTAAAGTTTCCTAACGCTCTCTTTAGATGTGTTTTGATAGGACCTTGAGTTTTGCTAAGGAAATAACTACCATTTTCTGGCTACATCTTGGGTGTAAGTGTGTATACATCGTAGAATAACCAGGGAAAGATCTAGTCCTGACCTATCTCCTAGCTTTTGGTGGCCTCAGGCATTCCTTGTCTTGTGGACGGCCATCTTCTCCCTGTCTCTTCAGATCATTTTCCCTCTCTGGGTGTTTGTCTCTGTGTCCACATTTCCCCTTTTTAAAGGATACCTGTCACATTGGAATAGGGCTGATCTTGATAATCTCATTTTAACTTGATTACCTCTACATGGACCTGATTTCCAAATAAGGCCACATTCTGATTCAACATATTTAGAGATTCAACATATTTTTATTGGGGGACACAAGTCAACTCATAACACTGGGATGATAGAAGGAGGGGCTTGGGAAGATATATATGGAAATGACAAGACACCCAACATAGGAAGGTTTTAAAAAATACCTTACCAAACACAATTTGCCATTGTCCATATGTAGGAGGGCCTTGCTTTGATTTGTAGAAGGGAAGGCCTGGGTTCCTGACAGAAGATTCTTTCTCTGCCGAGACACAGTGATGAAGATGAAAGAATCAGAGCCAGGTTCCTAAAACACAGAGCCTTTTTTTTTTCCCCCTAGCCTAGATGTTTCCATTACAACAATCTCTGTTTTGTTGGGTAATTTTTTTTTTTTTTGAGGGAATACACACAAAGCTTTCTCATTGCATCCAACTGAATGAAATTTATGAAGTTTCTTACACAGTGTGTTCATTGTTTGGATTGGGATAATTGAAGTGTCAGGAATATTTGCTTATTGAAAACAACCCAGGAAGGCCCCAAACCCCCAGCCGGCCGGAGCCAGGAGGCATAACACATAGAGGACAGCAATTTCATCATGTCGTTCACAACAATGGTGTCTTCCCAGGAAAATGAATTTCACACCTGAGGAGGAGGACTAATTAGGAGTCAGAGAACCTTATTTCTAATACAAATTTCATTATTCACTCACTGTGTGACCAGCTTTGGATAAATCATTTAACCTCTCTGGGCTTCAGGGTTAAACTGACCTGAATAGCATGGTCTTGTCTACTTCACAAGAAGCATACCCGGGTGCTGCATGGATGAGAAGGGAGAATCTATGTGAAGATGTTCTATGAAGCATAAAATGTTACACAAGAATGTATCCCTGGTGATAAAAATGAATCATTTCTACTTTTTCTCCGAGGATGACAAACTAAGGGATCCTACTGGGTCAATGTTCTGGTTATTCTCCATTTTCTCCCCAAGGTCTGTTCACCCTTTTTTGCCTGCGCTCCCTTATTTTGTGGCTTCTGCTTGGGTTTGGCCAGTGAGAACTGTTCTTGAGAAATGGGAAGGTGTGGGGAGAGAAAAGCTGGAGTATGTGTCGCTCTTGCTCTCCCCTTGACCACTGGAGGTTGGGGCAGTAGCTGCATTCTCCCTTAGCCACTGTTCTGATTGGACAGACTTCTCCACCCCTATGGCCATCACTGGGCTCCAGGGAACATCATTCCCTCTTCTCCGCTTCAGAGCGAGGAGGATGGTTGATCATTCATGATCACTGTAAACAGTCCCATCATGATCACTCTTTAGCCCTTTGTACCATCGGATTCCCAAGGGACACTGACTGTGGCCATCATGACCACCTTGTGGACACTAACTCAACTGTGTTTGGGCATTCCCTAAACTCATCCAGGCCTCCTCTCACAACCAGTGCTTCTGCTCTCAACCAGCTAGGTCTCTCAGGCAGGTTACCCTGGTATTTGGTGGGACCCACCAAATCTCTGCATGGGACACAGCATTTTTTCTGTCTTTTACTCCTACCCCCGGCCTCCCCAGGTCTCTTCATGCTGCCCAGGCTTGCAATCTTGCTCCTACTTAGCATCTCTGCTCTGGTGTACAAGCAGGCACCATGAGCCATTGCCTCTCTCCTTCAATATATTTCTTGCATTCCTCTTGGCACTGTTATCATCTTGCAGAGAACTTTCTATGCTGCCTGCATCTCTGTGTCGGGATTTCTGATTGGCTTTTCTTTTTAGAGTGTATCCCCAACTCAAGACAACCCATAGATTTTTGCCATTCCTGAAGCTTGGCTTTCATTGTGCCCCTTGTGTGCCATCTGAGACTCCGGATCTCAGCATTCAAAGCAATGTATCATCTGCTTCTTGACCTATTTTGTCTCTGAAAAATCTGCTCTCTCACTCCCTTTGGACCACACCAAGGGCTTTCCAGCCCCAGCCCAGTGCTTACCTCCTACCTGCTCCCAGAGTGCCCCCCTCCTGCTTCGCTGAGTGAACATGCCCCCTTCTTCAGGGCTGAACTCCAATGTGCTACTTGTTCTCTGAACATTGGCCCCTACAAGCCACAGTGATAGTCCCTTCCTTTGGAGTCCTGTGGGAAGTCCTAGAACATCTTTGCTGAACGAACTTCAACTCCTTAGGATGTTGTTTACACTGGTCATTTGAGACTTGTAAAATGTTTTGGCCACATGTCCTGCATGGTAGTAGGCCCATATCATTTATTGAATGAACAAATAGTGAAATGCATTGAACAAACGTGAAATACATTGGCTTATTCAAACTTCCGATTTTTTTTTTTTGAGACTATTCATTTGAGAAAGAGAGGACAAGTATGGGGAGGGGCCCAAGGAGAGAATTCGCCAGCCAATTCCCTGCTGAGCAACGAGCCCCATGCAGAGCTCGATCTCAGGACCCAAGAGATCTCGACCCGAGCCAAAACCAAGAGTTGGAGGCTTAACTGACTGAGCCATCCAGGTGCCCCTCAAACTGCTGATTCTTTAAGGGTTGGGGCACTCATATGTATTTTGCATATTCATGGGTCTGTGGTATTGAAGCCACATGCTTACTCAGTTGGGTGTTGGGTCCAAAAACAAACAATGCCTACTGGCACCTGGGTGGCTCAGTTGGTTAAAGCCTCTGCCTTCAGCTCAGGTCATGATCCCAGGGTCCTGGGATCGAGCCCCGCATCGGGCTCCCTGCTCCGTGGGGAGCCTGCTTCTCCCTCTCCCTCTGCCTACTGCTCTGCCTGCTTGTATTCTCTTTCTGTCAAATAAATAAAATCTTTTTAAAAAACACCTGCCATTTCCTGAGTATCTTCTATGTGCCAGTACTTCACATACATGTTTTCTTTTTATGCTTATAATCAACTTGTGAAATAAGTACTGTTACTTTGTCTGCATTATGAGGGAATGGAGGCTCAGAGCAATGAAGTAAATTGCTCCAAATCATCCATCTAGTTAGGGGCAAGTCTGAGTATCCGCCCAGCCTGAGGATGCTAAAGCCTCTTCTACCAAGCAAACCCCTGGCAGGGTCTGGAAGTCTTTTGCAGCACTTGGGGCTATCCCATGTAGACCATATCTACTTCTTTCCTCCCTACTGAGGGCAGGTACTCTTGTAAAACTCTGTACCCCACCCCCACCAGTGATGCTGAGGACAGTGTCTTGGACATCAGAGTTTGTCAATGGCTTCCCAGCTCTTAACCCACTCCATGTCTGGATGGTTTCTTGTAGAAAGCCCGGCCAGGTTGCACCACAGCTTTGAATAGGAATTTTCTTTCCATCTCACCCATATGTTAAAACCTTTAGTTGATCTAGTTACTTGTCTTTAGAGTTCTCCTCTTGCTATGCCTTGGCTTGGTGTCAGTTTAGCTAAGCTATTAGTGTTGCCTAGAATCCTCTTCCTGTGCCATTGCAAGCTAGGGCTGGCCACAAGGGGCATTTGCTGGCTGTTGGGAAGGCAGAGGGGAAGCAGCAGCAGCTCTGCAGCCTGGTGGAGAGCGAAAGACGCCCCCCCGCCCCCCCCCCATCCTGTGGGTGTGCAGCCACACCTGAGCCTGCACTTCCTCCAGCTGCCACCCAGGCTCTCCCTACAGTGTCTAGGAGCTGCCAGCCTGCCCTGTGTGCAGTTCCATGGAGAAGAGGCCAGCTCTGGCAGGTGCCCTGTGCTGGTCAAGTCGCTGCAGCCCTGGATTCTGGCCGAGGCTCATTGCTTCTGGTGCTTCCTGGGTCTCCAGCTGGGGTTGCTTGCCCCACTTTAAGTCCCATGCTCCATCCTGATTCCCAGAGCTGCTGACCTACAGTGAGCTGAGGCCCCTGCCAATAGCAGAGGCGGTGAGCCGCTGCCCAAACCACCAGCTTCCATAGTTGGGTAAGGTCTAACATTTATGACAAATCCCTTGTCACTCAGAGCAGCTCTGCTTCTCTGATCACAGTCTAGCTGATACACTCTTCTTCCCCAGGTCCCCAGAGTACAGCATCTTGGGTCAAGCGGCTGCCCCAAAGAAATTTTGTTCCCAGTGATTGGGCAAAGTCACCATCACAGCAGGAAGAAGCCCAGGATTGGTGAGCCTTTCATGCCCTTTCTCACTGTCTCCCCACAAGACTGAGGTGTTGTTTCTGGAGCTAGATCAGATGTGACTCGTAGTGAAACCCAGGGTAAGAGGCCACAGAATGACTCAAGGCTGTACCTGCCTGAGCCAACCTGAGCTGAACTCAGTTCTGCTGTCACTGCTTGTAGAGTTGTGCAGCCACCCTCACCTCTCAGATGTCACTGGCTGCCATGCCAGTTGCTGTGCATGGAGCTGGGCTTGCCATTAGTCACTGTCAGAGTAGAGTAAGGGGTTACCTAGAGCAAGTGCTCAAAAGTACTTGCCTTCATCCAGATGTTTTAAAGTCTGAAATATCACCATTAGAGAGTCATTCCTTTGCATGATGCTTCCTGATGTTTGTTATAAACGTGACATACACCTTTCATAAAAGGATCATCATATAGTTCTGAATTCAAAACCTATCTCTGCCCTTTAAAAGAACTGTGAGACATCAAGACAAATAATTATTAATCTCTTCAAGCTGTAGTTTTCTCACCTATTTAAATGAGAATAATAATATCTAATGTGATAAATGTTGTAGTCTGTTCAGGCTATTATAATAAAATTAGTATTGACTGGTTTATAAACAACAGAAATTTATTCTCACATTCTAAAGGCTGGGAAGTCCAAGATCAAGTTCCTGGCTGGCTCTGTGTCAGGTGAGGACCTGCTTCCAGATTTGTGGCTGTCCATCATCCAATATGCCCTCACATGGTGGTAGTGGCAAGGAACATCTCCAAGGGCCCTTTTAGGAAAGCACTAATCCCATTCGTGAGGGCTCCATTCACATCACCGAATGTCCTCCCAAAGCCCCCACCTCTTGACACCATCCCAGTGGGGGTTTGGATTTCAACATATGAATTCGGGGGGACACAAACATGCAAGTCCATCCCAGTACCCAAGCTAACAAATGTGAAAGTACCTGGCACAATGCGTGGCACACTGTTGATGCTGACTAGATGCAGCATTTACACCTGATTTCCTTTCCTTGAACTGAGAGATATATTAGAATTTGTAGTGGGGCCCTGGGTGTGCACCATTATTCCCATATTCTCATCGCAGCTGGGGTCTAGCAGGTGAGTGCGTGGGGGTTTGCTATGAATGTATGCACATGGGTTTGATGGGGTAGGAGAGGAGAGAGAGACAGACAGACAGACAGACAGAGATCAGAGGGAAAGAGAGTGAGAGAGTGGGCGGCTGAGGGGAGGGACAGGCAGAGAGAGAGAATCTCAAGCAGACGTCCCGCTGAGCACGGAGCCCTACTCAGGGCTCCATCTCACCACCCTGAGATCATGACCTGAGCTGAAATCAAGAGTCAGACACTTAACCCAGTGAGCCCCAAGGATGTTCCTATTCTTATTCCTTACTGCTTTATTCTCTTCTTGGAATCTTTGGAAATTTTTGAAAATGTAAGTTAGATCATACTTAGAACATGTCAGCTCTTCCTAGTATACTTGGCATTTGATCAGAGCCTTAATCTGGCCCCAGTCTACCCTTCTCCCTCAGCTTCATTTCCCTCTTCTCCCCACCTCACCCACTGCAGTTTAGACACACTACAATTCTCCCAGAATCCCAAATCAGGGAACTCAAGGCCTCACCCATTCTTGTCTCTCCCCTCCTTTTCCCTGCCCCTTTCTTCCTCCTTCCCTCCCTCCCTCATTCCCCGGGCTGATTCCCGCATAGCCTTCATATCTCTGTTCATATGGGATTTTCTCAGGGAGACTCTCCTCCTAGGCCCGCCTCTTCTTCTTTCTTATAGATGTCTCCTGTGCTTCCTTCTTAGAACCTGTGTCCCATTTCAGAATCAGAGAATTATGCATCTAGTTGCTTTCTGCCCTGTTGCCCCGTCTTCTCCAGTGGGGATCTAACACTCATGTTCCCCATGGTCTTGCCAGCAGCTAGCCCACTGCCTGTCATACGACTTTCCATAATGCTGGTTAATGAAGAATTCCATGTCGGAATCCTGGGATAAATCTAACTGCATGGAACTCACATTTTTTTTTCAAGTTTTAGGATTTTTTTTTTCTGACCTTATTTCCATTTTGCTTGCCTTTGTGGAAGAGCAGCTGAAGGCCACCCAATGGCTGGGCCACATTCAGTGGCCCAGGTGGTGGGACCCTGCAGGCCCAGCACTCTGGTCTTCAGTAGGGAACTGCTGAGTCTCTGAGAGAGCACCTGGATCCCTGTGGGCTGATCTGCAACTTCAAGCTGGTTAGCAGTGAACTCAGGGGCCGGAGCTGCCTATTCACCCTGAGGTTCCTCCTGGGTCACAGCCTTTCCAGCAGTGGCCCGCTCTTCCCCTTCAGTCTTCAGGCTCTCTGTCGAAGTAGAGATCACGGGGGAACCCCATGGGTGCTCAGCCCTGGGATCAGTCACCCCCAGAAGACACCAGGGTGGGGGGCTGCCTGGATCTGGCTGACAAAGTTTCCAGAGGTGAAGCGGCCCACAGTAGGAGTGGCAAAGGTCAGCCCAGCTCGCTGGCCCATACGAGGAGAAGATGTTCCCGACACCCGGGTTCTCAATGGCAATGAAGGCACAAGCTGCTGGCAGAAGCTTCTCCCAGGTTCTCCTCACATGTATGATGTAGATAGCTACTATTACTACATACTATTTTTCCTTTCACAGATGCACTGTTCCATGTGGAAGCTGAGGTTAGTGCTGCTCGGGGTGGGCTCTTACTGCAGGAAATTTGAGGACATCCTCCTCCTTCACTGGCAGGACATCAGGGCTCCGGACATTGTGAAAGTTTCCCTTTCAGTTACGGCAGGAAACGCAGAATGCTGCCATGGGGACCCCCTTGGGGTAGTGTGGAAATGGGGGGAATTCACATTTACTCTCCGCACAGAAGAGTCATAGTTCTTAGGTTTGCAATCCCAGAGCCTTCGAAAAGCCACTCAGAAAACGGAGATCCTGTTTCTCCCTAGATTTAATTTTTTTGTTTGTTTCTATATTTCTTCTTAAAATTGAGGCATAACTTAATGCAGAGTTAACTTCACAAATACTAAAGGCACAGGTGAATTTTTCATATGCATTCTCACATGGAAGCATCACCCCATTTGGGATCAAGAATATCCTAGAAACCAGCAGTCTCCTTTGTACCCTTCCAATTCCCTAATGCCCTCCCTGCCCCAGCTGGCCAGGTTAACTGGAGATCTGCTGATTTCCATCTCTGTAGCTTAGTTTTACTGCTTTGAAATCTCATGCATGTGGACTCGTACAGTGTGTGTGTTTTTGTTTCTTCTTCTTTTCCTCAGTATGTTTTGAGGTCCTATCAGGTTGCTGTGTATAACAATAATTTCTTGAGTAGCGTTTTGTTGAATGTACGTACTACAATTAATGCATTCTACTACTGTCAGATGTTGGGTTGCTTTTAGATTTGGACTGTTATGAAAAAAGCTGCTATGAAGATTCTTGCACATACATTTTGGTGGGCACATACGTCTTTGAGGCTAGGATGAGGAGTGTGATTTGTGGGTCTCTATTGTTAAATCAGATTCTTTTGTCCTGTGGTGCCTCCTTCAGAAAGACCTGGCACATCTTAATCTGAATTTATAATGGAGATGAGCCGGGGGTCGACATCCACGTGGCACTTGGCTTCTGGGTCTGTGAGGAACCCTTTCTATGGCTTCTAAGTGCGTTTCAGGGGTTTGTGTCAAAAAAATCATAATCAGAAGGGGTTCTGCGCACTGAAGCTTTTGCAGGAACGATGATAAGTCATCTCAAACATGGATCTCAGGGCCAGTAAGAAAATATCATGTTTAAATCAGTGACCTACAGAAGCATTTCTAGGACTCACTTTTTCTAATTATAATGATCTGAAGGCAAGAGTTTTGGCTGTTCCTATAAATTGCTATAGCTATTACTAATGTGCCATTTATTTACCAACTTATACCACTGCCAATAGCAACATTGACTGTCTGCTATATCCAAGTCATGGGAGACTTCCTGACATAACTGTGTGGTGATTTATTTTTTCCCTTCTCCAGGAACACAGAATTAATAAACTGCGACTACAGAACAACATTCACTAAATTCTGTGGGCTCTTTTCCCAAAAGATAACTTGTACCAACAGAGGAAAAATATAACCTCTGTATGTTCTTTCACTAAAGGCTTCCTTCTCTAGAAAGGGTGCTTGCTTATTGTTTCATATTTCTAGCAGAGAATTCGCCAACATACCTCAGAGTCCTTCACGAAGTCAGAGAAGCTCCGTGTCTGGTCCAGGGGCGGTGGTCAGTACAATTGGAATCTCGTCCTCACTGGAGGCACTGGAGCTATTGCTTCCCTAGACTACAGACAGGGCTGAGACTGCCCTGTGGCTACTTCTAAGAACTCAAGAGGCTTATCAGCGTGGGGGGCTGGGACCACACAGCAGGGCAAATGAGAATGTTCAGTAGAGGAACTACTGGATACAGGTCACAGGAAATGTCTGAATGGTGCTTTAAGTGGAAACTCAGAGACAAGCACACCGCTTGGGTACCTCTAAGGAGTCCTGAAACATCCTTCTCATTGCAACGGCTCCCCAGGAACACAATTTAATATACAATAGCATTAAATGATTTCATTCCATTCTCCCTAGATGCTTACTAAAAGCCAATATGGTCATTCCCAGTGCTAAATGTGGGAATGGGGATTTGAACCTGGGCAACCCAACTCCAGAGAACCTGACAGAGGGTCTGGGGAGGACCTGTCCTGACACCTTCCATTCTCTACCTTTTCAGACTTCAGCTGAAAATATCTTGCAAGGACACCTTTACCACACAGAGGAGATGAAGAAACAAACACAAGGGAGGAGGAAATGGAAAATAAAACCCCCACTGGGTCTGGCTATTAATGTGTCTACACTGTTCCTACACTTGAATAGATCTGGTTCTGAGTCTGCTACTGAAAAGGAACCAAAAATGACCTTGAATTGAAACTCTTGCCCAGAAAGGTGCGGTGATGAGCTCAGAGAGACCACAGCACACCTCTGCAAGGGCTCTGAGCACCGCCGTCATGGTTGCTTCCAGTGGGCTGAGGGGGAGCTGGTTAGGTGGTTTCTGGTTCTGAGGAACTACCTGACTGCCAACGCCAAGTCTGGGTTTTCCTCTCTACAGGATGGAGAGGATGGGAGGTGAGATGGCCTTTCCAAGGGAGAGACTCTTTCATCAGTGGCTTCTTAAGATGTATTGACTTTGTGGAGGCAGAACCCCAGTTAGCAGGAACATGGGGCAGAGTTCTCTTGAACAAATACTAATGTTAGCTGAGCCCTCCCTGACCTCATTTCCTATTTTCCTTACTTGCTCTGCTACAGCCACACTGGCCCTTTTTCTCTTCCTGGAACATGCCAGGGACATTCCTGCCTCAGGGCCTTTGCACATGCTCTTTCTTCTGCCTGGAACATTTTCCTCTAGATACCCCATGATTTTTATCTCTCTCAAACATCCCCTTTTTAGCAAGACTGTCCCTAGTTACCTATTCTAGCTATAACTACATTCTGAACTCCAACCCCTCCAACACACACACACATGCTCCCTCTCCTTTTCCCTGCTTTTGTTTACTCAGCACACTCCACTATCCCATCTACTATACAATTTACTGACTTCTCTTGTTTTTTTACTGTCTCACCTAGTTGGAAGTTAGTTCTATGAATGCAAGGATGTTTGTCTGCTTGTTTCTGTGCTCCAGCACCTAGGAAAGTATATAGCCAGTGCTCAGTAAAAACATATTGAGTGAATTAGTGAATGAATTAATGAATCATATCTCTGCCAGTTAATAACCAGGCAACCTTTCACAAACTAGTTAACTTTTTTCTATGCTTCGTGTCTGCAACCATAAAACTGAAGTGATAATTCCTACCTTCCCTTTGTGAGTTTTAAACAAAATCACCAAAGTACACACCTAGCATGACATTTGCATATACTCAATGATTTACTTGGTGAATTCAGTGAAAGTAATACAAGTAATAGATGCAAATATTTGTAGATTATTTCCTATGGCCCAGGGTCTGCTCTAAACATTTTTCTTAAAGATTTTATTTATTTATTTATTTGTCAGAGAGAGAGAGAGAGAGAGCCAAAGCAGGAGGAGTGGCAGGCAGAGGGAGAAGCAGGCTCCCTGCCAAAAAAGAAGCCTGATGCCAGATTCAATCCCAGACTCTGGGATCATGACCTGAGCCGAAGGCAGATGCTCAACTGACTGAGCCACCCAGGCGTCCCTGCTTTAGGCATTTAATATACCTTAATTCATTGAGTCTTAACAATGTAAAGTATGTACTATTATCATCATCATCCTTCTTTGAGAAATAAAGACACTGCAGGAGAAATTTGCCCAAGGCCATATGACTAGAAAGTCACTGAGTCTGGATTTGAACTCAAGTCCATCTGTCTCCTAAGTCCAAAATTTAGCTCCCTCACCACACTGCTTCCCCTTGGGAAGAAGATACAGTTAATATAATGCAGGCATGGAAAAAATTTGAGTAGTGAAAACTTCAATTTACCACTTAGTTTTTAAACTGCTATCTCGGGGTGTCTGGGTAGCTTAGTGGGTTAAAGCCTCTGCCTTCGGCTCAGGTCATGATCCCAGGGTCCTGGGATCGAGTCCCATATCGCATCGGGCTCTGCTCGGCAGGGAGCCTGCTTCCCCCTCTTTCTGTCTCTGCTTGCCTCTCTGCTTACTTGTGATCTCTGTCTGTCAAATAAATAAATAAAATCTTTAAAAAAAAATAAATTGCTATCTCCATGGATCAAAGGTGGTAATCCTTCAACTTCTTAATCAATTGGAATATTTAGATAGTGGGCAAACTGTGTTTAACTCCAAGCCATGAGATATCATTGGCATGAAATACTACCATTGAGAGATATTTGGAAACTGTGTTTTATTTAGACGTAGTCTATGTGAACCAATACATTTACATTTTTAAATAGAGAGCAGTGTCATTTAGTTTCCAAAGCCGAGTGGAAACAAAAACTAGGGCCACGTAGACATGCCCTCCACTGAGCACCTGCTTTTGAGGAGGTCTCAGATCCTATCCTGTTTTTCTTGTGAACTGGCTTCCATCACTTGTGACTCCTGTGCCTTTAGTATATTTAGATATTTAGTATATCACCTGCAGTCGGTCATTCGTCATCTATTTTAAGTTTGTTTTTTCAAACACTACGTCTCACTCATGGGAGCGCTCGGGGAGGCCACATCTTCTCCATTCATGGTGTTGGTTCTTAAGTCACCATATACTTAACAGGGGAGCTCAACACGAACACACTTTCCAAGTCGCCTTTAAAGGTTTTCGGTTCCCTTTTTTCTTTTTTTGGTTTCTATTGCCTTCCCACTAGTGGTTAAGACATTGCCAGTCTGTCTTTCTTCTAGAAGAAGAGCTCTCTAGAAGCCTTCTAGAAGGCCCATGAAGGAGTTCAGCTGGGACCCAGTTGTAATTTCTCATTCAGTCTGGCCTTTTCTTTGTGCAAGGAATAGTCAGCCATTCAAGCCAGCTGGAAACAAAGGGTGTTAGCATATTGTATTACGTCACATTATTTTTATTATTATTTGTTTATTTATTTTAAAAGATTTGTTTATTTTAGAGGGGGAGAGAGCCCTCCTGGGCCAGTGCCTGAGGGAGGGAGTGGTGGGGGACAGAGAGGGAGAGAGAGGGAGAGAGAGAGAGAGAGAGAGAGAGAGAAGCCAACTCTCCGCTGAGGGCTGAGCCCTAAGTGTGACTCTATTTGCCCACCCTGAGATCATAACCTGAGCCAAAATCAAAAGTCAGCCTCTTAACCTGCTGAACCGCTCAGGCACCCATCACATTATTTTTATTTTATTATTTATTTTGTTTCAGCTTTTAAAGAATCTATTTATTATACATAAAAGGTAAAAACAAAGCAGAAGAGAGATTGAAATCAAAGTCTGGAATTAGACATCAAAAGCAAATATGAAGCAAAAGAATTCTGGCAAACCCATAACACAATTACACAAAATAAACTTTAAAATAGAAAATATTTATAAATAAAGAGGGAGTAGTAAATTATAAAATAGAACAAAATTTGACAGAGGTATAAGAAAAGTTGACAAATCCTTATCATGGTAAATCATGTGAATAGAACTCTTTCAATTATTAATAATTAAATCAAATAGGAAATATATACATTATGCTTGCAAAGCACAATTAATTAGCCTGATCTGATGGGCATATGTAGAGCTCTGTCCCCAACAATTGGAAAATATCCATTATTTTCCATCACACCTAGAATATTTTATAAACTGATTGTATAATAGCCCATGAAAGAAGTCTCAGCATATTTCTAAGAAACAACATCACTTAGAGCAGGTTCTTTGACCACAATACAAAGAAGTTAGAGTTAGTAAGAAAAAAAAAATGCCCCCATCCACCCAAAAATAAATCCATATTTTTTAGTTGAAAGAATAGATCTTAACAATAATTAATAAATATTTAGGAATAAAAACTACAATAAAGTGATCTGATTCAGGGAGAGTGTTGTGAGAAAGAAATAGTCTAAAATGTATATACTAAAAAGAAAAAAGACTGAGATTTAATGAGTTAATTGTTCAACCTCAAATCGAACTAAAAAACAAGTAAGCAAACAATCCAAAGGAAGGATTTAAGATAATAGAAAACAAAGATAAAATTGTGAGGATTTACAAAGTGCAAATGTTTGTTCATTTACATTTTAAATAAAATAGAAAATAATGAAATTATTAAAAATAAAGGGGAGTTCCGCTTTCTCTTCTTCCTTCCTTAAACAGATCTGTCCAACCGCCATCAGGTGGAGCTAAGCAAAGTGATTGTGAAGGAGAGAAGCTATGCTGGCCCAGAGAAAGGTGGAGCCCAGGGATAGTGAGGAAGTCATCTCTGCTAAGGGATGGCAGTGTGGTGCGTGTTGGAACCCTGCATAGTATGAGAACGCTACATGGAAAGTGGCCAACCCCATGATGAAGAGCGCCTCTGCTCTAAAGAAGGTATGAGTGGAGGGATCTGAGCTCAAGCTAAGTGAAGAAAGAATCTGCATGTGTACTCACATATGTTCTCTCATATCCACTATTAGATCTTAGGTTACAAATATTGTTTTCTACTAAAAGGAATCAAGGATACTTGGAGAAATAGTAGATTCCAGGGCTAAGGCAATGAAAGTAACAAATAATCCTGGAACATCTTATTATGCCTGAAGGTAAGGAAATGCTAAAATATAGTGAGGACATGTCAAAAGGACACAAAATTCAGCTTGGCAGATTTCTACCACCCAAATCTGGAACATACGCACATCAAGAGAAATTATAATAGTGCAGTAGGTTGAATAGTGTCCTTCAAATTTATGTCCTCCCAGAATCTCAGAATGTGATCTTATTTGGACAGAGGCTTTGCACAGTTAAGATGAACTCGTACTGGATCAAGGCAGGTCCTAAGTCCAGTGACTAGTGTCCTTATGAGAAGAGGCCACACAGGGTTACATTCAGTGAAGGCCATGTAAAGACAGAGGCAGAAATTGGAATGGTGCAACTATAAGTGAAGGAATCCCAAGAATTGCCATGTCACATTATTTTTAAATGATAAAGGAACTTTCTTGGAAATCCAAGAACAGGGGCCACATTAAGTCTTAATCTCAAAGAGCCCAGAGCTCAAAGGTGACTCCAGATCCACAAAAGTTCCTGAGTGTTCAGCTGCAGGAGTTCATGGATCTTTGATTTCTGTGATTACGTAACCCACCACATGTATACTTCTGGTCCTAGCACTAACTGATGGTATGTTTGCTTCAAGGTCAGGGCCTTAAGAGAGATCCTGATTTGTCCAGTCCATCTTTGAGGGCAGACTGTAATTCCCTCCCCAGCATATGGATTGTGTCCAGTAGGCCCAGGGACTTGGGTGGGGGCCAGTCATCAGTGGAGAGAGGAGGTGGGGCACCGGCTCCTTAACGTGGCAGTCTGGGCCTGCCCCTTCAGCAGGAAGTGTGGGCAGGGTGGATCCCCACAGAAGAGTCTGTGGGTGGGTTGGCACAGTGCTGACCTTTCCAGAATACCATCTTGTAAAAGAATGATGTGTTACCCAAATCCCATAGTGTTATACCCAGGTGAGATGTTGTATCAACAAAGATACAGAAGCAACTTGGAAAGACATCCACAAAGCCATGTGTATTAGCCATTTGCCATTAGCATGCTTAAAACATGACACAAATGTCATGATTTGTGATATGTTATATCTAAAAATATTCATCCTTTTGTCTGACAAGTTTAGCTGTGAAAACCCTGTGGCTTTCTCAGTCAGGGCCTCCAAGTTTTGGCAAGCAGCTTGCACTTGGCATAACATTAGCTGATGCCATTCAGAGAGAGTTCAGTGTGATCACCAAACCGAAGCTGCCTTCACCTTTGAAGGTTACCAGCTAACTCTTGAGGTTTTGCTGTGATCAAGCTGGTCAAACCCACTGATTGCTTATTATCCTGATGAAGCATCCACTGTGCCACGGGCCACAGCTTTAAACACAGACAGAATGGACTGATGGCTTCACAGGTCTCTTGTGTTACATCTGTGGTGCTTGTGTCTCTGACGAGTATTTCTCTGAGGACTGGCCACAGCCACCCGGGGACCCTGAAGGACAAGGGACACAGAGTGGACCCATTTTGAGCAAGGTGAGACTGTCAAAGGGCACAGGTCCAGTTCCAGGACTGGACGCATTGCTGCCGTGGGTAGGAGTTATGGTGGTTCTGGTGGAGAGGGGTACTACGGATATAAGGGCATACGACATGACCCACTTAGCTGGTATTTCAGTCCTGGCAGAACAAAATGCCCTGGACACAGACCACATCCTTAGGCTTAAGGTGATTGTTTTAAGACAGATTGAGTCAACACCCACAGCAGGCGTCAGTGACCGGCATTCGCCTGAACTCTACTCTCTTTTCTTGAGTCCCCAGCAGAAACCAGTCTCTCCTGTCATTGAAGAGCCACAGCACTCCAGCCCTGCTTCTCTGTAGCTCACATCACTTTCTGTCTGTATTCATAAACTATCTGATTTTTTCCCGCCTTCTGACAGACATTTCTTTTTTTTCCCCAAGATTATTTATTCATTTATTTATTTGAGAGTGAGACCAAAAGAGAGAGTGGGAGCATAAGCAGCAGGGAGGAGCAGAGGGAGAGGGAGGAGCAGACTTCCCTCTGAGCAGGGAGCCTGAGTCCTGGGACTCGATCCCAGGCCTTGGGATCATGACCTGACCTGAAAGCAGATGCCTAACCAATTGAGCCACCCAGGTTCTCCCAGACATTTCTTTTAAGAAAACATTAATGTCTGATTTATCTTGGTATTTCTGCCATGACTTGGAACACAGCAGGCACCAGCTAAATATGTGTTGGATAAATGGGAGTAAGAACCTAATCTGCCTTTTCAGTCACCAGATCAACTGGGTTCACTGTTCTCTTTGCACACTTACAGTATTTGACACAGGAGGAAGGTCAAGGGGGGAAAACAGCCGATTGAAGCTAATTTCACTGTTGAATTTATTTAAGATTTTCAGATGTCTCTAGTGGAGAAACCGTGAAACACCATCACTGTCTCTTGTAGTCTAGGGAAGGGCACATGGACCCAGTTAATTACCAGAAGGAGAATGGAATTCCCAGGGCAGATCTGGAAAGGTTTCTGAGTGTAGAGAAGAAGGTAGCAGAGAAGGAGGACAGAAGGGTAATAGTAACATTTCCTGACCCTGTCAGAAGCATTTTACATACACTAAGTCATTTAACACTCACAAAAACCCTATGGGGAAGGTACTATTATCCCATTTTACAGATGAGTCTGGTGCAAAAAAGAGCAGGTTGTCCCCAGGCCCATGTTGTCTGAACCATTGGGCTCTGCGACCCCCTTCTCCTCCTGGTTCTCCTTTTCCCTCCCATTCTGTTTGTCCCTTATAAATTCAAGATCTTGTTTAACAAATGTTAAATATGGCTAAATATAAAATACTAAAATATGGCTTAATTAAGAGTCATTTCTTCACTCACTCATTTATTCACCAAACTTCATGGGCCATTATGATGTGACAGACGGTTCTCCAGCAGCGAATGTATTTGCCTTCTCAGGAAGCCTTGAGTGGTCACAGATGAGGTGAAAATCATGCCTGATTTTATCCTAGGGAGGCCAACCTGGCTCTTTTCTGCCAGAGCTGAAGCAAGCTTAGGTCTTCGATATTCCTCAAAATAGAGGGTCAGTAAGATAGACAAATCCATTTTTTGCTGGTATTAATGCTTCTTGGAGCATAATGTTGATACAGTGTTTTTCAAAACAAAACAGAACTTTCCTTCACTGGCATGATGCTGGCTAAAGATGCCACGAAGGCAGAGGTCGGACAGCTCTGGCCTGCCGTAGCTGTGTGTAGGGCTACTTGGACAGATCCACTTTCCCAGTCACGCCAGACGAAGGAGGGCACTGAGTCGAATCTGCGCTTGTCAAAGACAAGACGACAAAGCCTCCATTGCTCTCCAGCTAAACAATTCTCACTTCCTGGAAGGGCCTCTTTGGTCCCTGCCTATTTTTACTGTTGGCATTTGGGGCAGGTGACAGGGGATGCTTCCTCGCTGGAAGCTGGAGGTCATGTCTGAGACAGAGTGGCCAAGTCAAATGGCTGAAAGGTTGGACTCGTTCCTTCCAGACAAAAAGAGTCACTCTTACAGAACTTTACATGTCCTGTGCACCGGCTGCTCAAAGAGCAAAGATTACATAATTCTCCAGGTAGTATACTTGGGCAAAGTGGAGAATGGAGGCAGCATCCAGAATTCTGGTTTGGCAAGACGAGTACTTGCTGATAATACAACACTACTCTTATACCCACATACCTGGAACAGCCAGGCCCATTCTGGTACTCAGAAATATTTGTGAGATGAGTGCATGAATAGAAAAAAAAATCCAGAAGGGTGTCAACTGTGAATGTTAAAACTATCTTTTTATTTATTTTTTGTGGTTTCAGGTTTCTATTTAAATTCTAGTTAGTGACCGTAGAGGGTAATATTGATTTCAGGAGTAGAATTCAGTGATTCCTCACATATCTACAGCAACTCGTGCTCATCACTGCAAGTGCTCAGGAATTATCTCTTTACTGGCTACGGGTTCTGATTTTTCTCTTATAAATATGTTATTTGTGTAATAATCATTTTAAAAATGTAACACGGATTTTACAGGAACTTACTGAAATGTAGCTAAAGTGAGGGCAATGATAGAACTGGGCTTTGCTGGCTGCCTTATTGCCAAGCTCAGCTTGATTGCCAGTAGTAGAGCTACAACACCTGTGGGTGAGTTTCTGGAAAAGTGGGCTTTTTTAAGAATCCAGATCAAGTTAACATTTTCTAGCTAATAGGTGACTACTTTTTTCTCTAAGCAAAGGGTTTCTTAAAATCACAGAAGTGACTACTCTGTTCTCTAAGCAAAGGGTTTCGTAAAATCAGAATATTAGAAGTCACCTTGCCCAGTTTTCTTAGTTTTCAGATGATTCAAACCCAAAAAGCCTTGAGGCTTTGGCCTTGAGCAAACCAGTGATGAAAAGGGGTATTAGCATTTAGCTCTTCTGACTGTAGGCACGTTTCCCCATTTTGCACACTATCAGCCAATAACCCAGCAAGACATCAGTGGCATACTCAACTGTTACACCCATAGGCCCAGGAGAGGCAAGGGCAGGAGCAGTTACGGACCCCCAGGGAGGAGGGGCACCAAGAAGGCTCCTGCCAGGCACTGGGCTTGGGTAGAGGGAAACAGCCCATGGGCAACAGACTGAGTATGGGGGGGTGCAGATAACCCAACCTCATTCTTTTCCCAAATGGAAGCCAAAGGTCAAGAGACCTTGTGGATTCAGTTTAAAGAGGACGCAAGAGCAGGGTACAGAGCAGAGTGAGGAAGGGTGGAAAGAGTTCAGATTTGAAATAGTCAGCACATTCACCCTCTAGAAGATAAACCTGTTCCTATCTTCAACTTGAAATCAGTAATAACCTGGACAACTGAGACAGTTTTTAAAAATTCTTATTATAGGGGCACCTGGGTGGCTCAGTGGGTTAAAGCCTCTGCCTTTGGCTCAGGTCATGATCCCAGGGTCCTGGGATCGAGCCCCACATCGGGCTCTCTGCTCAGCGGGGAGGCTGCTTCCCTCTCTCTCTCTGCCTGCCTCTCTGCCTACTTGTGATCTCTGTATGTCAAATAAATAAATAAAATCTTTAAAATAAAATAAAATTCTTATTATACAAATAA
>ML109782.1:33158-46020 GCA_003697995.1 Taxidea taxus jeffersonii | reverse complement strand
ATCTTCCAGTATCAGGTTCTCACATTAAAGATCCAGACATCTTTCCTGTATTCTGTAACCTCCTCTTTTGATATGTAGAAAGAGGTGGGTCCTTGTCTTTGGCTATCAGTGTTTTTCAAACCTGGATAATAAGAATTACTCATATTGTTTGTAGGAAATTTTGTAACATGGAAAGGTGTGGATGCTACAAATATAACTTATAGACTGTGAAAATTCAAATATGTCCAACTGTTGAGAAAACTTTTTTTTTTTAAGATTTTATTTATTTATTTGATAGACAGAGATTACAAGTAGGCAGAGAGGCAGAGAGAGAGAGGAGGAAGCAGGCTGTCCGCAGAGCAGAGAGCCCGATGCGAGGCTCGATCCCATGACCCTGGGATCATGACCTGAGCCGAAGGCAGCGGCTTTAACCCATTGAGCCACCCAGGCGCCCCGAGAAAACTTTTTTTATTCAATATTCAATCCATTTAAGTTTATTTTTTCAGCTTTATTGACACATTATTAACAAATAATCACTGTATATATTTAAGAAGCACAACATGGTGTTTTGATATGTATACATTGTGAAATGGTGCCCCCAATCAAGCTAATTTATCTATCACCACACATACTTACCTTCTGTGTGTGTGTGAGTGTGTGTGTGTGTGTGTGTGTGCGTGTGTGTTGGGAACTATAGTTAGCAATGATGTATTGTAACTTGAAATTTTCTAAAAGAGCATTGAGAAAATTCTTTATGAGTTTTATTTAAAGTAACTTAAAAATTGCAAATATATTATACCATGATAAGTATTATTTGCCATGCTGGAAGTTCTAAGGGTTTTTTCTATTTTTTAGTTCTTGGCTTCCTGTTTTGTTCATCATCTGTGTTGTGAAATAAAGGATTTCCTACTCAGCATAATATGCTAATAGTGCCTTTGTATTTTAATTTTGTGGAAATATTACACATTTAAAAATAACTTTGCAAAAGAATCTAAATTAGATATCAGATATTAAAATTATTGTTTATAGAAAAGCTCAGACACATTCTCCCCTGCCCAGTCCTTCCATCCTAACAATTTAATTTCATCTATACTGAGCCATATGTGTCTGTTTGTTAGTGTTACATAGTTTTGGAAAGAATAATGTAATTGAATTAAGATTATTTGATCTAGGGGAGCCTGGGTGGCTCAGTGGGTTAAGCCTCTGCCTTCGGCTCAGGTCATGATCTCAGCGTCCTGGGATTGAGCCCCGCATCGGGCTCTCTGCTCAGCAGGGAGCCTGCTTCCCCCCACCCTTTGCCTGCCTCTCTGACTACTTGTGATCTCTCTGTCTCTCTCTGTCAAATAAATAAAATCTTAAAAAAAAGAGATTATTTGATCTAAATATCACCTATCTGTATGCTTAACAACTTCAATTTTAAGGAAAAATGAATAATGACAAGTGCATTAGAATGATAAAAATTACTTTGGTATATAATGTTATTAAAAGATGGATTGATGATTTGAATGAGTTAATCATTTTGAAGTCTTAATGTAATGGGGCTGATATAGTAAAAACAAAAGATGAAAGAATATGATACAGTGAAAAATGGTAATATGTTGGGAGTTTTTAAGGACACAAGGAAGTGATTTCTCCAAAGTTTGAGCAGTGTGTAGGCTTTATTGGGTATGTTTGAAATATATTGAACTATTATTCTGATATAACTGCCTGCTATTTACTTTAAGACAGCTTTTTAAGAGTAAGAAGCATAAGGTTGACATCTAATAACCATCCATCAAATTCTAATGTGACTATCATTAAAACAGACTTACTTTTTGGTATATGTAGGTTAATGTTTCAGTTAGTTTCAATTACCAAAACCTATCAGGCAACTAATCAAACATGTGGAAAGGGCAGTTTTATTTTATCCCTAATAGTTTTGTTGAGGAGTTAGAGTTGAAAGGAAGAAATTTATTTTTTTCAGATCCTAAGTAAGCAAAATGCTACAATGCATATTTAAATACTAAAGATAGTATAACTTCCTATCATTATTTGGTATATCTGATAATGCCCTAGTAGAGTACTTACCATAATGCAAGACTGATGCTTTCAAATATTGACAAGTGATGAAAACCATTGATTTAATGGAAATGAGAGCTCGACTGGAAAACAGGAGAATGCAGTTTTAGTCCCAGCCCTGTTTAACCATGTAAAAAGGACAAGTCCATTTAGGACAAGTCCACTTTTCTCTCTGGACTTCTAACTCAAAGAAAGAAATAGGCTGAGAGAGACAGAAGGAGAGAGAGTGAGGGAGGGAGGCAGAATGTGTGGGTGTTATGTAATAAATGTGTTGGGTTTTGTTGTTGTTGTTTGGATCAAGATCTTCTTGAAGAGTCTGATGAAAATCTATAAGCTATCTACCTGGTAAATGCACCTGTGTTGATACACATCTTTGCTTAAAATTTTAGTAGTTCAAGGACACCCGAAGACAATTGTCATGGTTTCCAAATTAAAAAGAAAAAATCTCTAAGCCAATCATTTCCAATTGCATATTCATAGTTCTTCTTTGTCAAGTTCTAATGTAAATTTATTAATGACAACTCACAGATAATTTCAGTCAGATATGTCAGATCCAGAAGTGACCTGAGTCTATTCTATATACAGCACTTGATCTTTAATTACTGACTTGATCTACAATTATAATTCCACCACAGAGCTAATAATACTGAGATTTTTCTCTCAGGAACCAAGAATGACATTTGCAAGACTAAGTTATAGAAAGTATGTAGATTGGCTTCCATTAAAAAAATATCAACGTTAAAAGTACTCAGTGGAATCTGTATCTGTTGAGAATTACTGAAAGCTCAAGGTATTTCTTCAAGTGTTAGACTTTTTAAAGACATCAATTTATGATAATACTCAGTTTACACAGGTCAGCAATTAGAATACGATACAATAATCTTTAATCCCTGTGATTTATCAGCTATTTTGAACATGATAGTGATTAAGATGATACAGAAAGTTTCTTGAATTATAATAGTCAACAATTCTATTCTTTTTATGTCTTTACTTACGTACAAGAAAATCAGTTTTATTTCCCCCATCATATCTCATAAATTATATTAGTATTGAGTGTTGCCATAATTTGTTGAATAATAAATTCCAAAGGAAGGTGTTTTCTTTTTAGGAAAAGGAGGGTATGCATGCACACAATCAAAACCTAACAATATTAGACAGTGACGAATTATTCTTCCACATTGCCTCACCTCTTGCTTACAGTATTAATCACTAACACTTCTCTTACTCATTTCGTTGATGGAGAATATTAATTTTCTGAATCTAAACTAAAGAGTTATAAAACACTTTCAAATCTTTCCTTATAAGTGATTTGGTCTCTTCTCTAGAATTCCTGGAGCACTATTTATAAAATTATTAAAATGTTATTAAAGTTTCCTGCATCCAAAGTTTTTACCAAAAGCTCTCAAAATATAAATACTTAAATATACTATTATTCTGAAAATTTTATTGCAGACACATTGGTCAAATTCTTCAGTAGCAGCCAAATAGCAAAATGTTGTCTAGAGACAATGTGTCAGTGAATAGTGCTCTAGAAAGTATGTAAAGAACTTTTGTTTCCACATGTAAAAATAGCAACTGTAGCATTCAAAATCATCTTTATGCCACTTATCCAATAATGTATTCAAGAAGACCAGTTAAGGGTGTTATATGCAACTGATGAATAACTGAATTCTGCATCTGAAACTAATGATGTACTATATGTTGGCTAATTGAATTTAAATTTAAAAAAGAAACAGTAAACAATCACATAAAAAATAAAAATTAAAAAAAGAACACCAGTTAATAATATAACTATAGTAATCTAGAAAGTTATTAAAGGAGGGATTACTAGAGCAGGGAGCAGGTAGAAAAAATTGAAAGGAAATATATTATAATTCAGAAAATCATTACTAATTGAATGTCTTTCTTATGTGTGTACTCACAAAGGAAGTTGGACTAGGATGGAAAGCCCTGCATCACATTAAACAGTGTTTTTAGATATACTTTTATCCATTAATCAGGAAAGGGAAAAGGAATGAACTATAGGTTAGGGCGTAAAAATTTTCATTGAGCAACCACCATGTTGTTATTTTGTTTTTCTTGTTGTTTTTGATAGTCATGAAATTCGTGTAGAAAAATCCTTAGTTCAAATTCATTTTCAGCACTGGCCCATGCACAATTTTTATTGTTTTATTTTATATCTCTTCTCTACCACATCCAATTCAAGTTTTATACCCCATTCTTCCTGACTCTAGATAAACAATTAATTAGAAATTGAGAGTATTCTTTTCATGACTATTTTACATTGATGTAAGGTTTTTTCTTTGTTTTTGGCCTAAAATTATGTTTTTGCAAATTATTCGTATTGCTTTATGTAGGTAGATTCATTTCTTTTTACCACTGCGGAGTAATCCATCATTGCATATGTCATAATTCAGTTAAGAATTCTTCTTCTAACAGAGACAATAGTTTCTTATCTCAAGCTTCCAAGAAGCAGGGTTTGGGATAAAAATTTTTGTGTAAATCGTTTATTGAGGGACTGCTCCGAGGAGAAACTTGTAAGGGAGTGAGGAAAGCAGGTAAAGAAATGGTTTCAGGACTCATCTAGCCTCAGACTGATCCAAGGGGCTCTTAAGTGTGAATTACACTGTAAAGTTTGCCCCACCCAGGGGCAAAGAGCCTGGGTTACTTATTTCCACATCAATTAGTCATCTATAGGCTAATAGATGGCTTTTGAGACAGAACTAGATAAAGGAAAATGAGTGGAAATGTGGATTTGAAAAACCTGTAGGCATCTCCTGAGTTGCCTACCAAGATTCTGCCAACCAAGGTTGAGTCTCTGCAGAAAGGTGCAGCTGTGAAGTGTTTAGTGACCAATACCCATGACAGTTGTGAGACAGGTACACGAAAAGCCTTATAAAGGGGAGATGGTCAGGGTATCAACAGCATCTGCTGCAATTAGGTTGCTTATATCTCTTTATTATCAAAACAATAATAGGATAGGTGTTCTTGTTCATGTTCCATTTTGCACTGTTGCAAGAGTTTTCCTGGATTGCAAAACTACAAACTGGAAGTGGAATTGCAACACTACATTCCACTGCAATCTGCTACATAACACGTGGACTGTTGAATCATATACACCATCATTTTGACCATTTTTTAATTTTCTTCCTCATTTGTAGGCACTCTTTGCACAAATTTCAGATATTGAAGATAGGAACTATCTAATTACTGTCGCCTTCACTCAAATATTTACATGGCCATCAATCAACATACAATATTTAAATAACAATATCAGCACCGTTGTTGATTTCCTTTAGCTTCCTTTTTGTGGGATTTATATTGCTGTTTTTCAAAGGAGAAACCGTATGTTGGTATCCCAATCTGAACTTGGATTGTATCTTTCCATTTCAAAGGATTATATCCATTTTGTTGATAGAGATTAAAAAAAGATTAATGACCAATTTTTCTTAGGTGACAACAGCAGCCTGCATTAATATAGAGATCTTCAATCAGTCTAAACATGATAGTCTTTGGTCAAAAAAAATTTGAGATCTTTGTAAGTGTATGGACCAAGCATTTAAAATATATTTGTTGACAGTATAGCAAAATACAGTTCTTTTAAGAATTACCTGATGGGTAACTAATTTTTAATCAACTATTAGGTGGAGACATGGTATTCTTGTATCTCTTAAAAAACATAGCAAACAAGGGGCAGCTGGGTGACTCAGTTGGGTGACTGCCATTGACTTAGGTCATGATCCTAGAGTCCCAGGATTCATCCCACATCAGCTTCCTGCTCAGCAGGGAATCTGCTTCTCCCTCTTACTCTCCCTCCCTCATGATCTCTCTCAAATAAATAAATAAAATCTTAAAAAAAAAAAAAAAACAGCAAAAGAGCAAAATGCTTTCTCTCCAAAGCCTTCACTAATCCCCGATGTAAGGTATTATTTGAATATAAATTGAATATAAATGTATACTGCAACGTGTTTTTTATTCTATTTTACATAGAGAGAACTGAAGCTTAGAAAGGTAAATCAGGTTTTTAAGATCAAAGCTGGCATTCAAACCTAAATGTATCTGATTCCAAAGACTATCCTTAACCACTGTGCTGCCTTGCTATTCCTTTTCTTTCAGAGGACTGAGATGTGTGGATCTGGGCTGGGTGGAAGCGTGGTTCAAGAATGTGATTTGAGGGAAAAAAAAAAAATCCAGTCATCGTTGTATGCCCTTTTGGTTTCATACTACTGACTCTTTATTGCTCGAGCAAAGATTCATTGCCCAAAAAAGCCCAAGAGGTGAATTTTTATTTTATAACTTTAAAGGCACCACTTCCCCTTGTTGCAAACTCTCTGCTAAAACAGAAAAAGTATGAACACTTTTAGTTCTTTCCATAACACCTGCATAACTCTGAACCAAAATCTGAAAAAGAAAATATGGGAAATATAAATATTGATCTATCTTATTACTTTACATTAAAAAATAATCACCCCCAATTCACAGAAGTTTAGAACTAACTTACTATGGCAGAATAGAATGCAAGAATGGGCCAATATGAAGAAATCTGTTATAAATTTCATCTCATCTTTATAAATATTTCAAAAACCTTTTCCAAAATCTAAAAATATCAAAATAGAAAAAAAAGCTCACAGTAAGCAAAAAAATTGTTACATGAAAGTAGTATAAGTGCAGAAAAATAATAAAGATATTACTTTTTTTTAAACTAAAGTCATCTCCATTAAACTGCACAAAAAAGAGCCCCTCACTAACAGTATTTTACATATTCTGAAATTTATATGTGCTCGCTTCGGCAGCACATATACATATTCTGAAATTTATAACAATAAAATACGAAGAGATTTAGACATATTGACATAAGTTTAGCTAAAATATTAATAGTATGTAAGAGAAATTTCAGTTCAATTCATATTAATAACCTTTAAAGAAAGGGTACATTGTTCTGTACATGGAGCAGCAATGATTGTTTTTCCAAAGTGATAAAATCTGCCATTTGCAATGATGTGGATGGAGCTAGAGAGTATTAAGCTAAGCGAAATAACATAGAGAAAAACAAATACCATGTGATTTCATTCAAATGTGGAGTTTAAGAAACAAAGCAAATGAGCAAAGAGGAAAAAAGAGAGGCAACCCAAGAACCAGACTCCTAATTGTAGAGAACTAATGGTTGGTTACCAGCAGGGAGGGGTTGGGGGGATGGGTAATACAGGCAGTGAGATTTAAGGAGGACACTTGTGATGAGCACCAGGTGTTGTATGGAAGTGTTGAATCACTATATTGTACACCTGAAACTAACATTACTGCATTTTAACTAAGATTTAAATAAACACTTAAAAAATAAACTCCAAGATCTCATAGCAAATTTTAAAAAATGATAAAATTCTCTATACAAAATATGTTAGATATATTTAAAATTAAAACAGAAAAGAATAAAATAATTGCAAAACAGTTGAATGAGTCTCATCTTTGAATAGGAATATCATCTTTAAGCATAAATATTATAAGCAAAATTACAATGCAAGTGGCAGCCTTGCCTCTAGTTAACCAAGGACTCCCATTGACTTGAATACTCTGGCTAGCAAACCAGACCTGAGAGGCATCCACAAAGCAACACAGGCAATGTGAAGGGGCCAGATTTATTCTGAGACAGCACTGCTAATGCAGTTGCTCTCTTAATGTAATGTTCACTATTCCCACAGTGAGTGAGTTCCTTCTGTTACCCAACAGCCAAAATTCTTGGAAGGAAAAAAGTCAATGGTCAGATGTCTACCCTGCTAATTGGAGAATCAGATCAATTAACACAGCTACAATTCCCTAATCCATCTTTCAAACTCCCATTGAAATGGCTGTACCGGGACGCCTGGGTGGCTCAGTTGGTTAAGCGGCTGCCTTCGGCTCAGGTCATGATCCCAGCGTCCTGGGATCGAGTCCCACATTGGGCTCCTTGCTCAGCAGTGAGCCTGCTTCTCCCTCTGCCTCTGCCTGTGCTCACTCCTGTGCTCTCTATCTGACAAATAAATAAATAAAATCTTTAAAAAAAAAAAGAAATGGCTGTACCTAGAAATCCAGTGTGGAAAGCAAAATTTATTTCTTTACTAGATATCCTGAATTCTAATCTCTAATTTTAATAATAAAAATTGAATACAAAACATGTTAAAAATCCCCAAATTGTTGAGCCTGAAAAACATCAGAAGGATCTGAGTTGGCAGCGGGAACAAATGTTAAATCTGTACAAAGTTAAGTGAAAAAGAAAGTGAGACAGATATCTGAAATTACATGATCAGAATCTTTTTTTTTAAAGATTTTATTTATTTATTTGACAGAGAGAGAGAGAGAGAGAGACAGTGAGGGAGAGAACACAAGTAGGAGGAGTGGGAGAGGGAGAAGCAGGTTTCCTGCCAAGCAAGGAGCCCGCCAGGACCCTGGGATCATTACCTGAGCTGAAGGCAGATGCTTAATAACTAAGCCACCCAGACGCCCCAAAACCTTTTTTTTTCCTTAAGATTTTATTTATTTATTTGTGAGAGAGAGATAAAGAGAGAGAGAGCACAAGTAGGGGGCAGAGGGAGAGGAAGCGAGAAAAGCCCAACATGGGGTTCCATCTCAGGACCCTGAAATCAGGACCAGAGTTGAAGGCAGATGCTTAACCAACTGAGCCACCCAGGTGCCCGGGTAATCAAAACCTTAACACATTAGATATGGCTTAGGATATACAAAGACCTAAAACTTTACCTTGGAAATAAAAATTGTAAAATTTTAGAATTAAAAAACAAGAAAGGGATATAGAATGAAAATTGTTTCTGCTTCGGTTCATTAAATTTAAAAGGCCATAACTGATTAGATGGTGTGAACATTTCTGTATTTCTTTACTATCTATATATTGAAAGGCAGCTCCAGATTCTAATACAAGTTTTGTAAGAATTGTTGCAGCATTGCTAATTTAATGATAGACTCTAGACAAGTTTTAGTATCTCAAGTGTTCTCTGTCTTCTGGGACCTGAAATTCTCTAGGGTTTTGATTTTGACACTTCATTAGACTTGCTGTATAATAATTGACCTGTGCTAGAACAGTGATTGATTGGAATCTTCTACAAATTCAAGTATAATTAATAAATCTGGCTTAAACATTGTAATGTCAAAAGGAAGACTGTTTCCATCTAATGAAAACATGTCAGATTTATAAGCGACCATGTTCAATGTAACTCCGAGAATTAATCTAACTCAAATTAACTCCAAATGCTGCTTTTTAAAATTTCAGCATATGTAGCATAATTGTAGTAATTTAAAGATGGCTCGTTTGAAGGTGTATTTGGGTTTTTTTTTAAAGGAGGCAATATCTGGGGAAGTAAAAATAAGGCAAAACTTTACTAATTAGAGTGTCTACACTTTGAAGATTTACTCTATTAGTCAATATTTTCTTAGATACATAAGACTAAAAATGTAGACTAAAATCGGGTGGATTCTGGAAAGTAAACCTCAATTATGCTTCTGTGCACAGGAAACTTAAAAACTACATGCTCTATGAAGATACTGGTTCATGGAGTTCCAAGTTGATGTTCACAAGTTCCAATGGTCAATGTATCCAGAATGATTTTAAATTCCCAAAGAAAGGAGACATTTTCCATCCATAAACCCAGTCCAGAAGTAAGTCAATCATATGAATTTCAAGTTCTTTTTTATAAGGAACATTCCTTTATGCTTCATAATTTGTGTGCTTTATCTATTTGGGATTATACATTATATTTGTCTACAATAAGTACGATTCTTTGAAATTTTCACATTATATAATTTACTTGCATTAATCACAAAATGTAATTTTTAATTAATTAATTAATTAATTAATTTTGACTCATGACCCTAATATCAAGACCTGAGCTGAGATCGAGAATTGGACACTTAACTGGCTGAGCCATCTAGGTACCCCACAAAATATAATTTTAAAAAGGAGCAGATGAAAAATAAAAATGACATACTGGGATGAATTTGCAATATGTATTACAATAAATATTTGCAGTATTAAAATCTTTATAAAATTGAAATTAAAACAATTGAATACCTGGGTGGGAGGCAGGCCAAGATCACAGATGGGAAATTCAAAAATAAATATTAATGTCAAAGAGATTTTTGAAAAATTATTCCATTTCCTAGGCACCAAAGAAATTCAGATGAGATCTGTGAAATACCAGTTTTTTACCCAACACGTTAGGTTGGGTAAAAATTCAAACTCAATGATTGTACAGTATGTGCAAAAGTGCTATCAAATTGGCGTTTCTATATATTGTTGGCAAAAGCGCAAAAAGGTGTAAACTTTCTTGAGGAAATTTAGATATATACATCAAAAACTGTAAGGTGTTTCTTATCCTTTCATCTAATTATTTTACTCTTAGTAGTTTGCCTATGAATTCAAAGTAGAGATGTATGATACATTTTTGAAAAATATATTTACCCTTTTATTAATTCCTTTTATTCTATTAATATTTTATTAATAATTTTATTGATTTATTAATAAAACAGTATTTTATTAATAAAGGGGGATTTTTATTAATTTTATTTTTACTAATTTTTATTAATAGAAGGAATTTTTATTATTCTTATTAATAAAGGGGATTTTTATTAATAAAGGAATTTTTATTGATTTTTATTATTAATAAAATTTATTGTTTATTTATTATTAATAAAAGGAAATTTTGGAAATGTAGCATGGAATTAAATAAGAATACTTCTTTACTTTGTATTGAATAAAGTTAAAGTTATGTATTTTTTAATGGAATTAATGTTGTTATTTCAATTTGAATTTAAAATTTCAACAGAGTACTTCATTGTGGATATTATATGTTTCACTCCTCGGTTCTCTATTGAGTGTAGTTTAGTTGCTTCCAACATTTAACTATTTAAAATAACACTGCAGTAAATATTTTTGTTCAAGGGCCACTTTGTAACTTTGCGAGTTGGTAATAATTCCTGAAAATTCCTGAGTTAGAGAGCAAATACATTTTTGTTTATAGATATTGTATGGTTTCCTGCTCATGAGTACCATTTTGAATCCCCATTAGAAAAATAATGATCATTCTTGTTTCCTTACAAGCTTTGCCAAAAAACATGTTTTGAACTTTTAATAAAACAAGTTTTTCCTTTTTATGTATTATTATTTATTTGCTTACTATGCACAGGATTGGGCATCTTTAAAATATGATTTTAAAATCCATTAGCATTTATTATTCCATAATTTATATATTCATGTATTTTGCCCATATTCTTACCAAACTGTTGGCATTTGACTTAATTTCTATGACCTCTCTATGTATTAGGGATACCAACATTATGTCTCTGAGAAAAATTACAAATATTTTTCTCATTTTGTCATTTGCTTTGCCTACCCAAAGGTTTCTTTTCTTTCTTTCTTCCTTTCCTTCTTTCTTTCTTTTTTTTTTTTTTTTTTTCATTTCTCTGGACCTTACTTCCAAACATTTTTTATTTTATTTTTATTTTATTGTGAGTCATAGTTAAGAAGATTTTTCTCTAACTCTTGATTAAAAGGAATTTACCTATTTCTAATACATCTCTAATTTTACTTTTTTTCTTTTGAGTTAAAAATCTATTTGGGGGGCACCTGGGTGGCTCAGTGGGTTAAAGCCTCTGCCTTTGGCTCAGATCATGATCCCAGCTGGGATCAAGCCCCCTGCATTGGGTTCTCTGCTCAGCAGGGAGCCGACTTCTTCCTCTTTCTCTCTCTGCCTGCTGTTCTGCCTGCTTGTGATCTCTGTCTGTCAAATAAATAAATACAATCTTTAAAAAGAAATCTATTTTGAATTTATGCTTATTTTTGATGTGAAGAATGGACCGAATTTTAACTGTTTCTATGAAGATATGAAGTTGTTACATTATTTTTTATATAAAAGTCTACCTTTTCCTTACTGGTTTGAAATGCCACCTGTACCATATTCTAATTTTTTTTAAATTTTCTGGGGTCTGTTTTTGGATGTTTTTATTCTGCTTCATGCTACCTATCCATGTTCTAAAACAGAATATTCCTTTGGCTAGAGGTAGAACTAATCTGTTCTTATTGTTCTCTTTTAAAAATTTCTTGATGATTCTTACTACTAGTTTTTCATATAAACTTACAACCTAACTAGTTCTAGGAAGAAAATTTTAAAAACCTAATAGTATATTTGTTGGTATTAAGTTTACAAATAGTCATCATTATGATGTTGAGTCTTTGAGTATGAGAAAATAGCATGTTTTTTCATTTGTTCAATTCTCCTTTGTGTCTTTTAGAAGTATGCGATAGTTTTCCGAATACAGACATTTCCTTATGTACACATTTCTTAATTTTCTGCCTTGTTTTTCCCTCCCTTTTGCAAATAGACTTTTCTGACATTCATCTAATTGGCTTTCTGCCTATTTGGGGACTACTGATTACCAGTGTAAGAAATTTTTAAGTATGTTTCCATTGTGAAATATGTGGTATTATACTATAATTTTGTAAGATGTTACCGTTGGGTAACTGGATAGGATACATGTTAGCTCTCTGTATAATTTCTTTCAATTACCTATGAATCTACAATTATCTCAAAATAAAAAATAATAATAATTTAAAAATAAAGACAGCTGGGGCACCTGGTTGGCTCAGGTCATGATTTCAGGGTCATGAGATCAGCCCCACATTGGATTCCATACTGAGCTAGGAGTCTGCTTGGGATTCTCTCTGCCCCTCTGCCTTTGCCTCCCCACTCCCCAATTCATGCATGCTGTCTCTGGAAGGAAGGAAGGAAAGAAGGAAGGAAGGAAGGAAGGAAGGAAGGAAGGAAGGAAGGAAGGAAGGAAGGAA
>ML109782.1:0-23915 GCA_003697995.1 Taxidea taxus jeffersonii | reverse complement strand
TCTTCTTTATCCATTCATCTGTTGATGGACATCTAGGTTCTTTCCATAACTTGGCTATTGTGGACATTGCTGCTATAAACATTCGGGTACACGTGCCCCTTTGGATCACTACGTTTGTATCTTTAGGATAAATACCCAGTAGTGCAATTGCTGGGTCATAAGGTAGCTCTATTTTCAATTTTTTAAGAAACCTCCATGCTGTTTTCCAGAGTGATTGCACCAGCTTGCATTCCCACCAACAGTGTAGGAGGGTTCCCCTTTCTCCACATCCTCGCCAGCATCTGTCATTTCCTGACTTGTTCATTTTAGCCATTCTGACTGGTGTGAGGTGGTATCTCATTGTGGTTTTGATTTGTATTTCCCTGATGTCCAGTGATGTGGAACACTCTTTCATGTGTCTGTTGGCCATCTGGATGTCTTCTTTGCAGAAATGTCTGTTCATGTCCTCTGCCCATTTCTTGATTGGATTATTTGTTCTTTGGGTATTGAGTTTGCTAAGCTCTTTATAGATTTTGGATACTAGCCCTTTATCTGATATGTCCTTTGCAAATATCTTCTCCCATCTGTCAGTTGTCTTTTGGTTCTGTTGACTGTTTCCTTTGCTGTGCAAAAGCTTTTGATCTTGAAGTCCCAATAGTTCATTTTTGCCCTTGCTTCCCTTGCCTTTGGTGTTGTTCCTAGGAAGAAGTTGCTGTGGCTGAGGTCGAAGAGGTTGCTGCCTGTGTTCTCCTCAAGGATTTTGATGGATTCCTTTGTCACATTGAGGTCCTTCATCCATTTTGAGTCTATTTTCATGTGTGGTGTAAGGAAATGGTCCAATTTCATTTTTCGGCATGTTGCTGTCCAATTTTCCCAACACCATTTGTTGAAGAAGCTGTCTTTTTTCCATTGGATATTCCTTCCTGCTTTGTCGAAGATTAGTTGACCATAGAGTTGAGGGTCTATTTCTGGGCTCTCTATTCTGTTCCATTGATCTATGTGTTGTTTTTGTGCCAGTACCATACTGTCTTGATGATGACAGCTTTGTAATAGAGCTTGAAGTCTGGAATTGCGATGCCACCAACTTTGGTTTTCTTTTTCAATATTCCTTTGCCTATTCGAGGTCTTTTCTGGTTCCATATAAATTTTAGGATTATTTGTTCCATTTCTTTGAAAAAATTGGAAGGGATTTTGATAGGCATTGCATTCAATGTGTAGATAGCTTTAGGTAGCATAGGCATTTTCACAATATTTATTCTTCCAATCCATGAGCATGGAACACTTTTCCATTTCTTTGTGTCTTCCTCAATTTCTTTCATGAGTACTTTATATTTTTCTGAGTATAGATTCTTTGCCTCTTTGGTTAGATTTATTCCTAGGTATCTTATGGTTTTGGGTGTAATTGTAAATGGGATTGACTCCTTAATTTCTCTTTCTTCTGTCTTGTTGTTGGTGTAAAGAAATGCAACTGATTTCTGTGCATTGATTTTATATCCTGACACTTTACTGAATTCCTGTACAAGCTCTAGCAGTTTTGGAGTGGAGCCTTTTGGGTTTTCCACATATAGTATTATATCATCTGCAAAGATTGATAGCTTGACTTCTTTGCTGATTTGGATGCTACTATTGATATGTGCAGCAACTTGGATGGACCTCAAGGGTGTTATTCTGAGTGAAGAAGCCATTTCAAAAGGTCACATACTGTTTGATTCCATTTATGTAACATTCTCTAAGTGATAAAATTATAAAGATGAAGAACATATTATTAGTAGTCGGGATTTAAGAATGGTCTATTTAGTTTCCTACGGCTCCTGTAACAAAGTAGAGGTTTCCCTGCTATCTAAAAGAAGAGTGTTCCTATGAAACCTTTCATAAGTCCAAATGGTGAAAAGTGAAGAAACAATTACCTTTAATATACATGGGAAACTTCTTGAGCATTTCCAGATCCCCTTCCAAAAACCTCTCCTAGGCTTTTCTCATACCTTAGGACATATCTTACTAATGGTTGCACAAAATCAATCGAAGTAAAGCACAAATGCTCACACAGTTCACAGCTGTGGTAGCTTGATGCTGAGTGTAGTGACCAGGGAGGGAGGCTGGCTACACGCTTCCTGCTCAGGTGTGTGTTGCCTCTATAAGGGCTCATGCCAAAACAAATGCTGAATACAATTTTCCTTTTTTTTTTTTTTAAGAGAAAACTCTCTTTGGATTTCTTTCAGTTTAGCAAAAATGGGTACTAATGTAGCTCCTTTAGAAAAGTGTAGTGGCATCCAGAGAGAAGATGGGTGGGGAGATGGGTGAAATAGGTGAAGGGGGTTAAGAGTACACTTATCATGATGAGCACTGAGTATCATCTAGAATTGTTGAATCATTATACCACATGAAAGTAATAAGCACTGTTAGGTTAACTATACCGGAATTGAGAAATAAATAAATCAATAAGATAAAGGCAGAGTGGCATAAGTTGAATTTCCGAAGAGCAGGGGATATCTGTACCATAAACTAGGCAGCTTAAAACAACAGAAATGTATCCACACAGTTCTAGAGGCTAGCAGCCTGAAATCCAGGTGTCACCACCCTTGGCTTTTCTTGGCTTGCTGCTGTACAACTCCAGTCTCTGTCTGTTTTCATGTGACTTTCTTTCCTTGGCTTTTTTGTATCTTCTCCTCTTCTCATAAGGGCACAAGTCATTAAACTTAGATTGCACCCTAAAATATAGCACTTTTTTACCTAAAATCCTAAACTAATTCTTTCTGCAGAAATCCATATCAAATAAAGGCACATTCTTTAGGTTCTGGGAGGAAATGAATTTTTGAGGTATGTTATTCAACCCATTATAGATGGCAGGGGGAAACGGGGTCAATGTGTCTATAAAGGATAGAATGTGGAAGATCTTTGTGGTGATAAAATAGAGTTGTATCTTGATTGTATTAAGGATTAGATGAGTCTACACATATGATAAAGAACATAAAACTTTTAAACATTCACTGTACGAATACCAATTTTCTGGCTTTGATATTCTTTTATAATTGTGGAAGACCTAACCTTGGGGAAATGCTGTATAGAATGCATGGGACCTATATGTATTCTCTTGGTAATTTCTTGTTATATCAAAATGAAAGTTACAAAATAGGACCTGGTAGTTTTCTTTTTCCCATAATTATGTATAAATATTATTTGCTTTCTTTCATGTTTAATATAAGAGATGGTCTCTGCCTCTTAAGGTAAGGGAAAAACACATTAATAATTGCTAAAGTGTATCATGAGTCATATGTTTAATACTATAATAGATTTCTTATGTTGTACTAGAGTATATACATTTGCTCAGTGCTTAGGGATGAGATCCATTACTGCCTGCTCCTGAATTGAATATCAGGCCTAGAGTATCATTGTCTATATAATGAAGCTAAATTAAAACCCAAATTAACTGTGAAGTGTCATAATGCATCTTATGTAGTTGAAACTTTTTCCTACCCTCAAACTGATTTATTTAAATTTAATGGGTTTAGTTGAAAAGAGGATGATAGAACGATTACAGAGTTTTAAAAGCACAGAAGCTTCTCCCTAAAGGTAAAAGGGGAACATGCAATCTCTATATTTGCATAAGCTTTTTACAAAATGGATGAAACAGAATGTTGTCTAGGGAAAGTTATTAGCACTGGAAATTTACAAAAAAAAAAAAAGAAAGAAAAGGAGGAAAAACTTCAATGGTGTGTCCTTTGAAGTGATTTAAATGTTATTACTGAAAGAATTATTTGAAAGCCATTTTTCTTACTAAATTTTTTTGAATCTCTGAAATACACAGAAAGACTTTCTGTGGCTTAAAACCACGTGATAGCTATATTTAGGTAATTGATTACCAGGTATCTGTTCTGTTAAAATGAGATTCCTCCTCCTATGTCCACCTCAGATTTAACACAAAAATATGTTACTAAGGGGAATTTAGACCTAATTAGGATTGACACTTCTTTTCACAAAAAACTTCCATAGGTAGAATCAAAATGTCATATGGGAAATAAAGCTGTAAGAGAACAGAACTGCAAAGAAGGGAAAAAAGAGTCACAACCCAGGTTATAGATCATTTGTGAGAATGATGATGGCATTTTCTAATTAGATTTGACTTTCAAATTTTGTATTTACAGACAGAAATGAGCCATGAATTATTATTTTGAACTATCATTCTTAATTTCACTGATAGCAGGCTTACAATGAATTTTTAAGTGATACTTTTTCCCACTTAGTATCATGGCATAAATATTAATATCAAGAATAGTACCCTACAGTTATCTAATGTTTTCAATATCAAAACATCAAAAGATATTTTACAGATTAAGTGCCTTACCTTTGTGGTAGGATTTACTAGAAATTTAAAAGCAGTTACAGTACATTGCAAACTGAGGTGGACTGTATAATTTATTTTTCAAAATCAAATTGAGTTAAGATGACCAGTATAAAATAAGTAAGGAAGAGCTTTAATATATTTTATGGATAAATATTGAACCACGTATTAAGACCATTGCATTATATAAGGCATTACAAATTTTTAAAACGTTATTTAGGATCTAAATATTTCAGCACCATTATTATTGCTAGTTTACTGATTGTGTTATTCAGCTCAGGTTGCTATAACAAAATGCATAGACTGGTCTGTGGCTTAAACAACAGGCATTGGTTTTTCACAGTTCTGTAAGAACAAGGTGCTGACAAATTCTGTTCTTGGTAAAGACTTGAGTAAGGACTTGGTAAGGTAGAGAGCTACCTTCTTGCTGTGTGCTCATACAGCCTTTCCTAGGTGCTTGCTTGCCGAGAAAGAGCTATCTCTGCTTTCCTTTTCTTAAATGGGCACTAATCCTTTCATGACATTCCCATTCTTATGACCTAGTCTAAACCTAATCCCATCTCCAGATACTTGCATGTGATGGTATTTTCCATGTCAAAATAAATCTCTTAATTCATAATGCTCTGTTTAACACTTATTTTATAGTAAAAACTATTTAGGTGTTGGTCTCCATCACTAGTCAGCTCCTTAAAAACTAAAGACTGAATTATTCATATCCATTCTCCCAACTGTCTAGTGCAATGTCTGGTGCATCTGACAGCCTTTTGTTCCAGACTGCCTCCTCAAAGATATTTTTATAGCAAGCAGCTTTGGAAAATGAAGATAGTGTCTTCTTCCAAAGGGCATATTTTTTGTACTGTCCAGGATAATAAAGGTAATGTCTGCCTCCCAGGCAAAGGACAGATTTGCTTACAGTCTATTATAAAAAATTTAACTCCCCTAAATGCAGGGTTCCTCAACTACGATTCAAACATACTGCATGCTCAGTTTCTATCTGGACTACTTCATGTCTTTCCCATGAGACTTGGATTGAAAAAAAATTATGTAAATTTGTAGTTCATGGATTTCTCTGTGCCCAATTAAGGTTTTTGGCTCTGTCCTAGGAATTCCAAGTCATTCAGCATCCATAAAACTATGGCATGTTGACTTATCAATATTCAAGTAGAGTAAAATCTCAGATCCTACACATTTATTGGTGTTAGGTATGCAAAAGATATATATTAAATGTGTTTTATTGAATTATGGATGGAAAAAAGAAAACAAAAGCCTACTCAATCATTAAGTCCACATTTCCTTTATACACTTAACACATGAGGAATCTGATGTTCAGAAAAGTTAAGTGACTCATTCTCTGAGGTGATGACTAATCATATTTTTGTGATTACTTAATTCATGGGTAATTCTTAAATTTTATCATTTTTGTTTTATTCAAAATATATAATGAATTTTATGATCATGTAGAAAATAACTATAAATGCATTTTGCCATGCGATGTCAGTTTTGATGTTTATTATTTGCATTTACAATCATATTGGTGATGTGCCCCTTTAGTTATTCAGGATAATGCAAAATGAAAAAAGATGATTCATTATGCACATAATGAATTCATGATAAGACAAGGCCAAATTTTTTAGTAGTTTAATGAGAAAAAAAGATGAAATAATTGATTTTTCAAGTGGTCCATGATATGATAGGATAAACATATACATTTTAGTGAATCTGTATTAACCAATACATTAAATTAATGTTATCGATTTAAATTTTATTGATTTTTAAATTATTATTATATTCATTTGGTAATTTCATGTGTTTTTAAATTTATGTGAGGTATGGACATGAGATATCTATACCTATATTTTTAAATATAGATGACATTACATTCTAAGAATCTAAATTAACAGGGAACTTCACAAAGTTGTCTCAAGAAGTCTGTATATGTACATTAACTTACACTTCAGAAGCTCTGCTCCAAGCCACAAAGCTAAACACATAAAGACTTTTTAAATCAAGATTTTTCCAAGATCTTTCCATTGTATCATTTTGATCCCTTTATTCTTTATTATTTCTAGAATAATAGAAAAATAATAGAAGAATAATTGAAAAATATCCTCACTGTCTATTAAACTTTGATGTAGTGAAACTTAATTTCAGAATCTAAAGCTATTTGGATCTAAAAAGTTGTAGATGGTCTGATAATTGTGAATCAGATGTTTGAAATTCCACTGACAAAAGAATATGGCAATGATATGTCACCGTCTTATTATTATTGATTCTACAATGCAGTGTTTTTGAATGCAGATCTGTGAAAATCAACATATAGAATAATTTTATACAATCCCTTTATTTGCTCATGATAAGATTATAAATTAATCACATAGTTTATGTTCTCCCTTCTTCTCAAACATTCAAAATATTTAAAGTTAAAAGGGGTAGTTTGGGATATAATCTCACCTTTTAGTAAAGTTACTTCATTTTTTCTTTGATTTATTCATTGAAATTATTATTTCTCACATACAGTGTTTGTTACTCCATGCTCCTTCTTTATGATAAAAGTTTTTATCCCCAGACTTCTTCCCACCTATCTGTTATGTTCTTCTTACTTTTTGTTGTTACTATAATTATGAAATGGCAGAATATATTAAACATCCTCAGGACTGATTCTTAATTTATATAAAAATGGATACAAGTATATTTTCAAGTTCTGGTATTTTAAATTGATTTTACATTTTGAGATTTAATCCACAACTCCAGTTAATATGACTTACCCCACAACAGTGATGACTCTTTTCAGTGGCAGAACCAGAAGGAATTGATCTTTTTAATTCAAATGTTAAACTTTAATATTTATTTTCTTTAAAAAGGACATTTTATCACTAGTAATTGAAATGCTGTTGCCTTTTAAATAGTATACATCTTAACAACAGAACCCTGTCAAGGAACCCTGAGTTAGCTTAAAGTTGCATGGAGAATTTCCAACACTTCTTATATTGGACTACAGCTGGTTTCTTAAGCCAAATTCTTATGTATTGAAAAAACCAGAAGTCATTTAAAAGGAAATAAAAACCTAACTACACCTTTGTTTGAAGAATAAAAGTAATAATAGAATAAATTTGCAGCAATGGTCTCTAATTTTTGGGATTCAGAATCTATTGAGTCCTTATCGATTGTAGAAATCCATGCAACTTAATGTCCAACCAAACTGATGGAAACAATATTTATTCTTAAGTCCTGGGAGGTGGCCAAGGAAAGGTCTGAATAGACTTGGTGATTCATTTTCTTACTCATTTTGAGAGTTTAGAGGAGAACCTGGTTAGCAGATCGGTTTAGTTCTCGAGAATAGGCTGATGCTAGCAGCTGTGTTCCAGAGGCTGACGCATTCTGATCAGGTCATTTCCTTGACAGGAAAATTTTCTTTGTTACAATTCACATTGATTTCCCTCTTCCACCTTGTTCCTATAGATATGTAAAGCAGTACGGAGACAGTATTGTTTCCCACTGGGGCACTGGCCATGATGTAAGTGGATTATTTTTGCTTAGTTTAAGGAGATAATTGGGGTCCCTAGATATAAACAGTACACTTCTCTACTGTTTATTTTTATCTAATAGAACTGTTTCACACATGTACCATTCACACATACTACCACCACCAACAAAAACAATGACAAATGCTAATTGGTGTCAGAAAAGGAAGAAGCTATAAATGTAATCTTAATACACATGAATGAAATTATATATCAGTTTTATCTAACTTTATTTAGGAAAAACATAGCAATTGATATATAACTCATGTCTGTCTTAGAGATATTTAGGGAGAAATCGTGAGGTTAAATCCTGTAATCATACTAATCAAACCTTCAGATAGTATTAATTAGTGGAAATACTACTTTATCCTTGGAATTCTTTTTATGGGGTATGTTTAGGTTGCTCAGGATAAATAAATGTTGAGTTAATTTATGGAGCATGGCCTACTGGAAAATGTCAGTGTCTATCCCATAATTTTTTAGGTAAAAAGTATTAATCTTTAATAATTGAAATAGCTCTCTTTTATAATTGATGCCCTGCTATGCATTATTTAAGTCCTCAAATATTGTGTCTGAAGTTCTCAAATATTGTGTCTGGGCCAGAGTTTATCCTTATGCTCCAAGGAGGAATCTGACAGTTCTAGGTTTCTGCATGCTTTGCCTGTGCCTCACAATTTTCTATATTCTTCTCATTTTTAGTTAAGTTTGATACCAGAAAAGATATCTGATTCTTATAAGCATGGTTTGACAGTCAGACCCTTTGCATTATTTCAGTTACATTTCGAAAGAGTCTGTATTTCAAAGAAGAATTGTTCTTTTTTCAGAGAAATGATTAATGTTGGTATTCTAGCTACTGTGACAGCCTAAGGGGAAGACTTCCTAAGGGGAAATGTGTTTAATATAGGGAGATTGCAATTTCTTACTGGTGTGGTCCTAGGTGTCTTAAAAATATTCCAACTTGCTGAAAGAATATATGTATGGTTTATTGGATACAGGGTATAGACCAAATCTTTTGTGGACATAATGCCACTCGTTCATAATAATAAACATAAGAGTTTCATATCCTCTTTTGAAATTTAAAAAATCAAAGCTCAGAGAGGCAAGCAAAATTTTATTTGGGAATAGTGGTTGTTGTCAATGAATGGGAGATCCTCCTATTCGGCGTTATTTTAATATTATGTGTGAAATTGAGTGAGTCCTGGTATACTCAGATATTTGGTTAGATGTTGTTTTGGGGTGTGTCTATGAGGCTGTTTCTTGAGAGATTAGCATTTGAATCAGAGACTCAGTAGAGCAGATTCCCCTCCCTAATGTGAGTGGGCATCATCCAATCTATTGAGGGTCTGGCTAGAACAAAAAGGTGGAGGGAGAATTTGCTCTCAGAATGATGATTTAAACTAGGAAATCTGTCTTGTGTCCTAGGACAGGACTTTTATCATAGGTGTTCTTAGTTCTTAGGTATGCAACTGAAATTACACCACTGGACTACATGGGTTTCTAGCTTGAAGTCGGCAGATTGTGGAACTTCTCAGCATCTGGAATCATATGAACCAACTCTTTATAAATTTTCATAAATCTCATATAGATAGATGTAGGTATAAATCTGTGTTAATATACATCCTTTTGGTTCTGTTTCTCTGGAGATTTGGATAATGCTTCTAGAGGAACAGAAAATTAAGGATGAGTTTTATGAATTGGCTCTTTAATTTGATTAGATTTTAAGATTCTTGATGACCATTTCTACTAGTAAAATAGTTCTGTAGTCCATAGCATAAACTGGTAATAGAGACACACACAAAATGTCCGTATTGGATGCATCTAATCAACCATTTATAAGCAAAGAGTTGGTTAACTGTGTCTATGTTATTTTGAAACATTTATGGAAAACTACAGAACATAAGATCAGGTTGTTAATCCTAATGTCACTAGACAAGGTGGTGAAAGGAAAGGATTATTTTAGGGATTTGAATTTCTAGCTCAAGTACCACATAAATGACGTAAAGGCTTTTGTTGTTTCCTGGAGGAGACACTTATCTCCTATAGTTTCAGGGCTTTGACTGATGAAAATCGAATGCAGATTTTCATTCAGCACTAGCTAAATTGCAACACAAATTAAGCTCACAGTCTCACAGTGTGTCTACTGGTAAAATGACAGTATTGATTAGGAAAGAATGGGACCTGACAAGCAATGAGAGGGATGTGTAGGAAGACCTTGATGAAGTTATAGCTGTTGAGCCTCTAAATTCTGATGCATTTTCTTTGCCAGTGGAAGAGGCCTCCCAGTCATCAGTGATATCAGCCTCTTCACCCCTGTCATCTGAGCCTGAGAGAATTAACATTACATTTTTTTTAAAGATTTATTTATTTATTTATTTATTTATCAGAGAGAGAGAAAGAGCGAGTGAGCACAAGCAGGGAGAGAAGGAGGCAGAGGGAGAAGCAGGCTCCCCGCTGAGCCGAGAGCCCGATGTGGGACTGGATCCCAGGACCCTGGGATCATGACCTGAGCTGAAGGCAGTCACTTAACTGACTGAACCACCCAGGTGTCCCAACATTACATTTTCTGAAGAAACTGCAATGGCCTTCCCTGAGTTGCCAAGCAAGACTCTCATCACTCTTCCTTGCTTCTATACCTATGACTAGATTCAAGTCCTTGCAAGCCCTTAAGTGTGAGGTACGAAGTATGACCCATGAGAAGGTTCATCACACTCCAAAAAACTACTTGTGTTTTCTAATTTATATAGATGAAATTAAGGGAACATGTATGGGAATGGATACTAAAGGTGTAGGATAATGGAAAAAGAATATAAACTTGAATCAGTCCAGATTTATTGACATGGGCTCAGTAAGCAGAGATTCTGCATTTTATATTGCAACTTGGGGAATTAGGAAGGGCTCTGAAGTTTGTTTGGTTAGTTGGCGGAAATATGGGCCAATAGGTGGCCCACATGAGTAATTGGAAATGTGGGATCTCTTTTGGCTTAATGTAAAGGAAGGGATTCAAAGGGTCAGGGTTATTGAATTTTAGAGTAGATTTGTCATTTAAGACCTACTCACCTATACTGAGTGTCCAGAAGACATAGCTTTTACTAATATTGGAGAAATAAATTTATGAGGGGATTCCTGGCATCCTTGAATAGCTCTGTGATTGTTTTTCTCTGTATGCCAGACCTCATAGTGAGAACACTAGCCACTGGGTTAGAAAACCTAAATGTAATGGAAATAATTGGATCCCAGGATGGTAGGGGCCTAGCATGGACACTCAGTTGCCTAAGGCAAGGTAAGAGTGGTTAACAAAATGGACAGCAGAGTCAAAGCACCAATCAGAATAGACTGGCTAACACGGATCTGTTGTGTTGGCTAGTTGATTATGGTGCTCCTTGAAGTGAAATAGAGAAGAAATCTGCTAAATTCTTGCTTGATATCTTTTTATTTTTTAAGATTTTATTCATTTATTTGACAGAAGGATCACAAGTAGGCAGAGAGGCAGGCAGAGGGAGAGAGAGATGGGGAAGCAGGCTCCCCGCCTCGCAGAAAGCCCAATGTGGGGCTTGATCCCAGAATCCTGAGATCATGACCTGAGCCAAAGGCAGAGGCTTAACCCACTGAGGCACCCAGGCACCCCTCTTACTTGAACTTTATAAGCAGAAAAATTCTAGGATAAGTGAACGAACGTCTAACCTGCATCATAAAACAGAGCATCATGGCCCCTTAATCAAGTCCCAGGCTTCATGCAGGTTGCAGACCCAGAATCCCTTGAAAGAAGGAGAGGCTGGATCTCCTTGAGGAAGGACTTTGGTAAACTATCAAGCACCTATACTGTTAATCTTTCTCCTAGTCTCTTTTGGGGACTACTAGACACTAGCTCTAAAACTGACACTAATTCTAGGAGACCTAAAATGTAACTCTGGCCCATAGTTAGAGTTGGAGCTGGTACAAGTCAAGCAACTGATGGAGTTTTATCTCATATTCTTCTCAAAGTGGCATTACTACTCATCTTACAGTTATTTCTCCAGTCCCAGAATGCATAATTTTAACAGATACACTTTGCAGCTGGCAAAATCTCCACAATTGGCTTCCTGATCTATACAGCAAGGACCTATTATGAGGGGAGAGGCCAAGAGGAAGCTGCTATAATGCCTCTACTTAGCAAAATAGAAAATCAAAAGCAGAACTACGTTTATGGGTAGATTACAGAGATTAGTGGCACTATCAAGTACTTGAAGCATGCACAGGTGGTGATTCCCATCACATCCCATTCAATTCAGCCTGTACAGAAGTCAGAGAGATCTTGACAAATAACCGTAGATTATCATAAGTTTTATCAGGTGGGGATTCTAACTGCAGCTGGTGTACCAAATGCGATTTCATTGTTGAAGAAATAAGCACATACCCTGGTACCTGGTAGACAACGATTGATTTTCTCTCTGTCTCCTTTACCTTTACAAAGAGCACTTCACTCCTGACACCCTGGTCACCAGATGTATGGAGATTTTTACCTCACAGAATGCAATTCTCTGTGACACCAGATGGGTGTCTTAGAATTTATCTCTGTTCTGACACTATGTACCTGGAGATAGCATCGGTTCCCCACTTCAGATGCCAGTTGCAACTAGTAGGTCCCCAGGTAACCTATTAATTGGCTTCACATCTGAGGCTTCCAGTTGACCCCCTCCTTAAAGTCAGTTAATTTGCTAGAGCTGCTTACAGAATCAGGGAAACTCTTACCTTTCCCAATTTTGTAAAGAATATGATGAAGGATACAGATAAGCTTCCAGTGAAGAGACACAATGTAGTGAGGTCTGGGAGGGTCCCAAGCACAGGACCTTCTGTCCCCATGGAGTTTGACTGTGTCACTCTCCTGGTGTGGATGTGTTTACCAACATGGAATCTCTGAACCCAGTACATTAGGGATTTTATGGAGACTTCATCATGTAGGCATTATAGATCATTAACTCAATGTTTAGACCTTCCCCTTTTGAAGAGAGTAGGAAGCAGGCTGAAAATTCCAAGCTTCTAATTATGGCTTGGTCTTTCAATAACCAACCCTCATCCAGGAGCCATTCAGGAGCCCAGTCAGACTTGCTTTATTATCACAAAAGACACTTCTGTCACCCAGTAAATTATGAGGGGCTTCAGGAGCCCTATCTCAGAACGAGGATCAAAAACCAAATATTAGGGGTGCCTGGGTGGCTCAGTGGGTTAAAGCCTCTGCCTTCGGCTCAGGTCATGATCCCAGGGTCCTGGGATGGAGCCCCACATCGGGCTCTTTGCTCAGCGGGGAGCCTGCTTCCCTTCCTCTCTCTGCCTGCCTACTTGTGATCTCTGTCTGTCAAATGGATAGATAAAATCTTAAAAAAACAAAACAAAAACAAAAACAAATATTAGAACAAAAGATCCTGTTAGTGCTCTTAGTACTTGGGGAATTTCAACTGTTTTAGGAGCTCTGTGCCTGGTTCTGGGGCAGAAACCTATTATTCCACCCTTCTTGATATATGTACGAGGATAAAACTGGTCCCATTAGCTGTGGAGCATGCCCAATATTTATTCCTACTGTCTTGGGGGGGTCTGCCTTATTTTTTTTTTTTTAAGATTTTATTTATTGACAGAAACGCAACGAGAGAGGGAACACAAGCAGAGGGAGTGGGAGAAGGAGAAGCAGGCTTCCCACCAAGCAGGGAGCCCAATGTGGGGCTCAAGCCCAGGACTCTGGGATCATGACTTGAGCCGAAGGCAGAAGCTTAACAACTGAGCCACCCAGGTGTCCTTGCCTTATTTTCTTGTCATTGAGTCCCTTGGCAGCTGCTCTGCCAGATCATTGGTGCATGAGTTTCTTGGACTTTTGATTCTTTTTTTCTCCCTGGAAAGCATTTCCCTTTGATATATTTTCTTTATTTCTTGGGGCAGTATTTCTTGATCAACATTAAATGGAGGTGGGGGGAGAAAACAAGTTTACTGATTAAAAGCAAAGCAAGCATACACATTCACTGGGAACTATTTAGAAATATTATTACTTTACATATAAAAAATGGTCTCATAAAATGTGGACTTGATTTCTAACATAAATTTAAGCCTAAGAAGTTGATATTATAATTTCCCATTATACCTCTCTTCTACACAATTATTTCTAACTTGGATTAAGGTAGCAAATTACAGTTATTGTTCTTACAATTCTAATCAATACCAAAATCCAACAACGAAAGGGAGAAAAAAGTAAATTTTTTTAAAGGATAAGATGTAATCATGACACTTATTACTAGGACACCAATAAAAAATTCTCACCATAAATTATACTGAAACTTTTTATTTATAACTACTACAAGCAAGATGGTCATAAATTTCATGGAACTAGAAATGATTCATCTGGCTAAGAAGAATGACATATGCTTTAACAATTCTTTCTAAAATTAAAAAAAACCACAAAGTTTAAATGGTTTCTTTTCAAATTCTGCTAAAAATGAAGTATTTGCATTTTATCTTTTTTTTTCTTTTGCCTAATAAAGGAGTTTAATTTCAATCATTAATTTCAGCCTCTCCCTTCTAAGGATAGGGCAAACACTGTTGAATGTGGGGAATAATTACTAATAGTCTGAAGAAACCATGAAAAATACATGTTTTCTCCTCCCTGAAAATGCAAAATCTCAGTAGCTTTTGTAGCTGTTACTTTAAAGCAAACTATATGTAGTCAGGGAATACAGGGAACTGCATTATTAGAAATGCATGAATAGTAGTCCACTTAGTACATTGCATGCAAGGTAAACCTTGTATCAAGTAATACTTTGAAATTCAAACATAGTTTGAAATCACCTGAGTGGGGGGAAAAAAGTCCCTGTGAGTTGATTTAAATGGTCTTGAGTATGATCTAGGCACAGGATATATAAAAGCCTTCCAGGTTATTCTACTCTACATCCAAGGTTATGAGAACCAATAAAGCTATGTGTAATTTTGATGATTTCAACTTCAACTGAAACATTTTAGATGAAAGATAAGTAGTTATTATTATAATAAATAGAACATATCTCATTTTCACATGTGATTCAGCTTCAACTTGGATCTAAAAAAATGATTAAAAACGAAGCCCAAAATGAACATACAGTATCATGCCTGTTTAAATAAAATGTATTTAATATAACTTCACAGATACTAAAATTTTTCAAATGTTAATTTCTACATGAAAATAAATTTAACCCTGCTTGAGATTATTGTTTCCTAAGTATTGGATATTGAGGGTTATTAATTCATAATTCTTCAGGTCAAAAGATGTTTGTGGAACACAGTAGAAAAAAAAGAATGTAAAACAAAAGAAAAAAAACAAGGTTAAATTGGTATTGCTAAGCATGTTCACAGGAGAAATTCTTTGTAGTTTTGTTTAGGCAGTGAAGCTTAAGCCTTCTGTCAGAGGCTAGTAAAATGCAATGCATTTTAATTTTGACTTTATTAAAATAAGTTGATATGTTTTCTTATAGTTTTCTCTCTCTGCATAGGCTGTTTTACATTATTTCAATTACACGCCACATACAATTTTCAGCTTGATAAAATAATATATATTATACAGTGCAATTAACAATAATTCTCCAGAAAAATACAACTTTTTGAATGAATTGAATAAGTTAGGTCATAATTATATATGTAATCAATTTAGCTATGATTTACTTTTGGTTAGACTTCCTGTAGATAATTTTAAATATAAAATAATTTTAAGGATATTTAAAAATATAAGAAGAGTTCTTAAAAGAGTTCTTTTTCTATTGCTTTTCATATATTTGCTATTATTTTATCTATGAAGCAGAAGTGAGAAGTCAACAGAAAGGAAATAAAGAGAAATTATGAAAATAAGAAATATATTTAGTCATTAATAATCCATGAGCCATACCAAGTGACTTGGGTGTCTGTATTAGGAATATGTTTTCCGTGAAGATTTCCACCTCTCCTATGGTAGAAATGCAAAAGATAAATGTGTGAGTCAATGAGTATATATTTTGATTTTTGTATTTTGTCTTAAAATAACATATGCATGACATAATATAGAGATGATACTTTGATGAAAGTTACACTTACAATTTTTAAATAAGGTGTGCAGAAAAAGGAACCCTTATGTACTGTTGATGGGAACGCAAACTGGTGCAGCCACTGTAGAAGACAGTATGGAGGTTCCTCAAAAACTTAAAAATAGAACTCTTCTACAATCCAGTAATCACACTACTAGGTATTTACCCAAAGAATACAAAAACACTAGTTTAAAGGGATACGTGCACCCCTGTGTTTATTGCAGCATTATTTACAGTAGACAAACCATGGAAGCAACCTGTGTCTAGTAATAGGTGAATGGATAAAGAAAAAGTCACACACACACACACACACACACACACACACACACACACAAAATGGGATATTATTCGGTCATAAAAAAGGATGGAATCTTGCTATTTGCAACAACATGGATAGAGCTAGAAAGTATAATCTAAGCAAAAAAATGCTGTCAGAGAGAGAGAGAAATACCATATGATTTCATTCATATGGGGAATTTAAGAAATAAAAAAATGAAAAAGAAAAAGAAAAAAATAAAAAATAAAAAAACAGGCTCTTAAGTATAGAGAGCAAACAGATGGTTACCAGAGAGGAGGCAGTTGGGGGCATGGAAAAAAATTAATAGGTAAGTGGCATTTAAACAAGAATGGTTTATAGGGTGTAACAAGAAAGTGTCTGGGTCAATGACTTTGCTGATCATCCTTTGGACAACATATATAATGCTGTATTTACTGCAAAACACAACAATTAAGAAATTAAATTATTAGTTCTATATAACAGAACTTCAAATAAAATTTAAAAATTTGTCACCCTCACCTCCTTCAGTTCAAAGGTATTTGAATTAAGAAGCCTTCATTTGGGAAAGAAATGACATTAGTTTTTTTCATTTCATATTTTTCGTCCTTGCCTTATTTTGCAGATGGCATGTAGAATGTTTTAAAATAAATTCTGTAGACTTCTGTTATACACAGATAAAGGATACCGACTGAGTCTCAGATATCCATCTTTCAACCTACCTATCTATTCATGTATTTGTCAGTTTATTTATTTATAGGCTTATATATAATTTTATGCATTGGGGAGGGCACAGATGAAGAAGATCTAAAGCAGGCTCCACCTCCAGTGCGGAGCCCAAGGCCAGCCAGTCTCAATTTCACAATCCCAAGATCCTGACCTGCACCAAGATCAAGAGTTAGATGATTAACCAACTAAGCCACCCAGGCACCCCAAGACTTTGAATTTTTTTTTATAAGTATTTTTTCCTGTTTAACCTTTTCATTAGTGTTCCATTATTTTTTTTTTCCTTATTTTGCTATTGCTGATCTAGATTTCAGCAGAATTCTTCTATTTTCTTGTTATTCTTTGTTTTTCCAGGGGTAGCTTCATTCTTCTTTAATGCTATCTTGAGCCTTAATGATTTATTAAGAAATTACTGGGTGTATTTTCAGTGCAGTACTGGGCTTGACATTCCTATCTCTCAGGTTATTTTGCACCTCTTCAGCCTATGACTAGCTTGTAGAATTTGTCTTGTAGAGATGCAAATACTTTCTTTCCAGAGAAAGAAACAACCCTATGATTACATCGTGTGGCCTTGTTGGATACGAACTAGTTTTTTTTAATCTAACACAACAGTCATATCCAACACTATCTATGGATACCTAGCTTTGAAGCTATCAAATATCTTTCTGGTTCTTTATTAATAAATTAATATAGTATTTGACATTATATTAATAATGTATTAATAAAGTATTTGACACTTTAATGTTCTGTTTGCATGAGAGTCATGATTTTCCACAATGAATATTATGTTTTAAAACTAAAAACTTCCAAAAAATATTAGTTAATGTCCATTTATGAGGCCTTAGAAGATAAAACTCTGTCAATCATTTGTTTGCTTCTCTTAATCAGATCATCTATTTCCATTTCATGACCACTGAATTAGATATTCCACTGACATCTCTGCTTTCTTAACTCAAAAACCCAAAGCAAAATATTTAGCAGCTTATCCTTAGACATGTGAAAATTGTTAGTGCATTTACTTAGTGGTACTAAAATTTCTTCTGTATTCATGAATTCATTCATTCATAGTTGGGTGATCTCTTTGCTGAACTACTACCTTTATTTTATCTTGCCAGTTGGTTATCAACAAGAATTCTGGTAGTAGATTTCAGCTCAGTTCATGATCTCAGGGTTGTGAGATCAATCCCTGCATTAAGTTTCATGCTGGACATGGGGCCTGCTTAAGATTCTTTCTCTCCCTCTCCTTTTGCCCCTCCCTCTGCCTCTCTTTCTTTCTCTGTCTCTTTCTCTCTCCCTCATTCCCCCTTTCTAAAAGAAAAAAAAATCAAAGTCTCTTTCTTTTAGTTGAAAATTGCTTTATGTGTAAATTTTCCTGTATTTATTATAGCTCGTTGAAATAAACTATGCCTGTAAATCTTATAGAGGAATTTATTTAATTATAAGCACTTGAAATAGAATTTTTCTCATGCATAAAATAATTTTCCTTAAGAAATGAGGAAATGAATATTTAAAAATTCACGGTTTGGGGTGCCTGGGTGGCTCAGTGGGTTAAAGCCTCTGCCTTCAGCTCAGGTCATGATCCCAGGGTCCTGGGATATAGCCCCGAATCGGGCTCCCTGCTCAGCAGGGAACCTGCTTCCTCCTCTCTCTCTGCCTGCTTCTCTGCCTACTTGTGATCTCTGTCAAATAAATAAAATCTTTAAAATAAAATAAAATAAAATAAAAACTCAGGGTTCTTTTTTAAGTTAACAATTTAAAATCCTTTTAGTCATTTTGAAAGCTCAATCCTCAATTATGTTTAGGTTGTTATTCTCAGAATTCTGTATCTGTAGTTGATCTTCAGTTAAATGTACTTGCATGTATATCACAGGAAACTAATAAACTCATCAATAATTGTAAATGAAGTACATAAAGGAAGAGATGAAGTGAGGACTATCAAAATACTACTCATGTCAAAGCCCAAGAAATCATGTTTTTATCAAATATCTGTGACATGTTTCATGGTGTCATTATAATATACATGACAAAATTCTAGAATTGAAAGGATCCTTGGAAATTATCTGGTTGGCCCTTATAAATAGTAGTGAAACAGAACAAGTTACCTTTAGATGTCTTCTTGAATACATCCAGTCTTTGGAAAATTGCTACCATATGAGACATCATTGAAATAATTTTCTCAAATTTAGATGAAATCTTTTATTTCTATCATTTCTATTGATAGGTTTTACTTATTCTCTAAGCCAAAATAAATAATTTGTCTTCCATATGACAGGCATTCAGATTTTGAGTTGGGTTATCATGTTATCATGACTTGACTTAATCTTTTGTTTTTTGTACAAAATGTACCCAACATTTTCAATTGTTCTTTAGTTCTCAGTGTATACTCCTGTTTGTTCCCATAGCTTTGTCTGGGTTACATATATATTTAAAATATTGGCAATAGTCTTTCCATTGCTGGTAGGATGGAGTAATTTGTTGTAAGTCAACATTTCAACTCAGAAGAACATTTCAACTCAGAAAAGCTGGGTGAATTTTTTAAATTGTCAGAAAACTGAGAAGGCAGCAGGATTACAGTGACTGAAGTTTGAGACATGAGGTGTTCTTCAGATGCATTTATCCTAGGGAGGGATTCGTTAATTCTGGGAATGGGCCAATGTATCTCTGAAAATTTGGGCTTCACAAGGAAAAGGACTAGACAAAGAATCCATTTGAACTTTTTAAATGTTCTGAGAGGCTGACATGACAAAATTAGAAATTGAAAGGGCTTACATACACAGCCAATTTCCTCCTTAATATCTCCAGATATTAAATATGTGTTATACTTTATGCATTTGTATTGGTATTGATTGAGTGACTGATCTATCAATAGGAGGCACTTGATTATTTATATACACAGTGGTATGTATTTTGCATAGCTTAGCACAGGAAAATAAATGTAGATACTGTATTAAGGGACCACAAGGAGGCTTAAAGAAACAAGTCTGGAGAAATAGAATATTTTAAAGAAGTAATATGGAAGAAAAGAATATATGAAAGAAAGACTATGTGGAGAAAGTAGAGGAAACAGAATATTCATGTGGTGCAAATGACATTGGTTCATTGAGATGCTGCAGGTCATCTGATTTTGAAGCCAAGCCATATCCTATTCTGAGGGATTTGCTTGTGTATAAATAAATCTTTCAGAGGTCATAATATTTTGTCACCAACTTTTGGTCTTACAGCAGCAACAGCCACTTAGATATCCATGACCAAGATCAGGCACTTCCCAGCTCTTTCTGCCATTGTCCAAATTTTTATCTTGTCTACAAACACACTATAATATTTACATGATGCTTGTGAAAAATAATTGTTATGGTAAAGTATTTCATATCATCTTCTAGTATGAAGGATAGTACACAAGAGGGTATGATAAATTTATTAATATTTATTATAAACTTAGACAAACTACATGTGACAATGTGAGTTGATAATGAAAATGAAAAAAATAGCAACAGAAAGCACAAAGTATAATCTTTTAAAATATAAGGCAGAACAAGCTTTATCTGTGTTTTGTACAGCTTGTAATTTAATTTTATTCAAATCTTCCAGCTGAATATTATAACAAAATACTTCTGCAATTAGTAGATCCTGTATGCTGTTCAAATGTATTTAATAATAGGTACAATATGTGCAAAGCAGTTACTCATATTACTCATGCTATTCTCAGACACTAAGGAAGCAAAGGTATAATTTTTTATGGAATAATTTGCATTCTTTTGCTTAAGCTTGATTTCTGTCATAATATTCTGTATTTCAGACATTTTAAATAAAATACATTTATACACACAAAACATTCAAAAATAATTTAACTACAAAGTGTATTTTATGCCTACTGTGTACCAAGCACTGTGGCCTTTATATTGATATTTAATTTTCTTTGGAAGAGCATTTCAACAGCTTCTTTTAACATCTATTTAAAGATCACTAAACTATAAGGGCATTAAATAATTTAAAAAATAAAAGAAATCATCCAATGTTTGTAAACTGTGAGAAGAAAATGATTGCATATGTGTTTTTACCTGGATATGTATGCTTTTTCCCCTAAGAGTTCATCATTAGTATGAGATCTGCTTTATCCACATAATAGTGGGAGTCTTTATAAATGCCTCTATATTTATAAAGATATATTGGATTATACTCCAGAACTCTACATTGCAGCCCACACAGGTTTCATACTGTTGGAAGAATATAACTTCAACCTTATAAACATTATGGGAATTAAAAACAAGTAGGAGGCATATTTTTTTTAATCTAAAAAAAAAAGTAGTAGGAAAATGCTTTTGGATTAAATAAAATTGAAGTAAAGAAATCATTAGAGAATTTTCCACTCAGCTTTCAGTTTTTTCACTTGTATCTTTTTAAGTAGACACCTTTTTACTTTTATTTATCATTTTGCCCAAGATCAAAAAGTGTTAGCAAGTATACAGAGAAACAGGCATTCCTGTGTACTGTTAATGGATATGCGTGTATACACACACACACACACACATACACACACACACATTAATATATAGTAAATTTGACATCTTAATGAAAATTAAATATGTACAGATTCTTTTATTTTATCCAGCAATTTAATCTATTAAGTATCCTATAAATACTGTTGGTGATATACATGTGAGAATTTTTTTTTTATTTAAGAATTTTTTTGAATGTCCACAGAAGACTAATGAAATTAATTAAAGTACATCCATGCAATTTTGATGCCATTCAAAAGATTGTTTTTTTCATTTATTTATTTATTTATTTATATTATTATGTTTTAAATTTTTTTTAAATAAACATTTAATGTATTTTTATCCCCAGGGGTACAGGTCTGTGAATCACCAGGTTTCCACATTTACATTGGAGAGGGTATGTGCTATGGTGAGTGCTGTGAGTTTTTTTTTTTTTTAATTTAAGATTTATTTTTCCAGTTAAAGACAGAGAATGCACAAGCACGGGGAGGGGCCGACGAAGAGAGAGAGAGAATTCTTCAAGCAGATTCCTCACTGGAGTGGAAGGTCTGACTCAGGGCTTGATTCCAGGACCCTCAGATCATGACCTGAGCTGAAGCCAAGAGCCAGCCACTCAGCCAGCTGAGCCACCCAGGGGCCTGAGTTGCCCCTTTTTTTCTGAAGTATAGTTGATATACAGTGTTAGATCACTTCAGTGCATAGCATAGTGATTGGACAAGTCTATAAATTATAAAAGACAAGGGACTAGAATTAATGAGATATGGATTCTAAGCCTGAAATTTCAGCTACTGACTACTAATGGGCATCACTATCAGCAAAGATTTTGATTTCGATTTTAGATTTAGGAAGTCATTTTTCTCATGGTAATTAAAAGAAATTACCAATGACTTAAATTTTCTCTACTAGTTATTTTAGGTAGATTCCAATTACTTCATGTCTGTGTTACCAATATACTAATCATTTAAACTATAATTTTATAGTTAAACATAAGAGAGACTTCCAGTATATTATATAATATATATATTCATTTGATTATTAAAGTACATTTAATTAATAACTGACAATATTTAAATGTGATGACCTGTAGTTAATGAATATTTTAGAGTTTCACATGAGTATATTTGTGGTACAAATTCTTTATCCTTTATCATTTGAATAGTCATAATTATCATTTGAATAATCATAAAATTCTCTCACATGAGCCCTGATACATCCCGATTTTTAATAGAACTATTTTTGAGAGAATTACTTCATTTTATTTCCACAAATTGGTAAATATGTCAAGACTGATGACTTAGCTTAGATCTAAACTGGGGACCTTGAACTGAAAGGCTTAACATCTCATTATAAAGCACCCCCTGAGTCCTTTTTCTTCCTGTTTGTGTTTTGCTGTTTAAGCTATTATGTACATGCCTGAGTACTGTTATTTAAAGATACATTAGTGCTCTTAAGCAGATATCACTAAGTAACTCTAGTTGCTCTTTTGTTTTTAGGAGAATGTATATTAAGTATTTACTATCATAGTAAACAAAAACTACTTACATTATAATTGCAATTCTTCTAAAATAAATTTTATCATGTCAATGTACTAAACCATTTGTCAGCACTCAGAAGTAGGGCTTTATCTCCAGATTAAAAACCTAAGTGTTACCATTGCTGCATTATTCAATATTATTTCATTCACAGAATAAGATTTTGTTGTTCTTTAGTAAGCTGGCAAGGAGAATTCTGCATATGTTGTTTTCCAAGGAGTAAAATCAGTGCACGTAAAATTTTCTTCTTAAAAGATCCATCCATTTGTTTATTCATTATCCATCTTTCCATCATCTGTCCATCTAATCATCTATGCAAAAAGTATTTGTTGAAATCTCCCATGTCCCAGATACTATTCTAGGTGCAGGAATAAAACAAAACCTCCACTTGTGTAAGAACATTATCATTTCCTATAAATTTTATTTTTGTTGGATTAGACAGAGTAGGTTTCTATTCTGTCCAATATATAGAATGCTGTTGGACACATAGGGATATTTGACCCTCTAGATTTATTAGACTTGTCTTTTTATCTCTGCCTTCTCTCTTCTTTTTCTTCCTAATAGACAACTTTTTTTTTTCTCCTCTTGCTTCTGTTTGTATTATGTAACTTCCCTCCTATTACACTAGGAGGACTAGTCTTTTACTAGTCACATCCCCTACCATTTTTTTTTTACCTTGAGCAATTATGTTTCTCTTGCCAGACAAAATTTTTCTTACCTCAAATATTCTTATTGTATTTTGATTCCATTTTGTTGAAAGTGTAAATACTCTTATTGAAGCGAATTTATTTTAATACTCACATAAAAGTATAATTAATACTTTTACAAAAACTTTCTTCTTGTAAGTTTTTATTTCTTTTGTCGTCACTGCAATGCATTTGCTCTATTTCCCTAGGTGTCTGTTTTTCAGTTGCTGATTCTTTTTATTTATTGATTTTAATTTGTTCTAATTGCCTGCTTTTATTTATGCATCATTACATATTCTTCCTGGTGTTGGTAG